>NSDO01000112.1:201011-212104 GCA_002286825.1 Lagenidium giganteum
ATATTGATGAAGTGCGGTACCCAGAAAACCGTGAGGATGCTGACGCGCGACGTCCAAAGTTCCAGTTATTCCGGTTCACCAACAACTCCAGCACGTTGGGTGTGGAAGCCACGATCGAGTTCGACGACCCGGCGCAACAACCGCTGCTAACGGTTGGCTGCTGTGCTCCTGGTGGCTCAGACCAGAAGCGAAGTACGTATTCGAGTGTGATCACCCCGTCGACCGGTAGGTCCGACTGGAGATCCGTGAGCCAGCGTGTGTCTGTGCGACGCGGTCAGTGGCACCTGCTGACGATCTGTCACTCACTGCACTACGTCAAAAAGAGCAAAGTAACTTGCTATGTCGATACGACTCGTCAGTTTTCGGAAGTATGTTCCCTGAGAGAGTTGATGAATCGGAGGTCTGATAAACTGTTCATTTGTGTAGGAACTGATCTATCCGTCGGGGTTGGTGAATGCATCGAAATGCTCAATTGGTGGCGGTTATCAAACGAGTGTTCGAGTTGCAAACGTGTCAATGAATCAAGATGAGTTGACCAAGGCAGCGGTAGAAGTCATCTTCTCTCAGGGTCCTACAGTGTATCCGTTCCGAAGGCTAAATACTGTGCCAGCCGGAGGCATGGCTCATCATCTCGTCGACTTACGCGACAGCGTTGTTCTCTCACCTCTCACCTTGCCGGTGAACGATAGGATCGCCAAGTTGTCAAAGGCTCAAGTCGTGTTCTCATTCAGTGCATCTGACCTCGTTGATGCGGCCTTCCCCGACTTAGCAACTGAGTGGTTAGCTGAAGGAAGTTTCGACGCAAAGGGAAAATGGATCACGTTGGAAGCCCTCAGCTCGTCCTCCGAGATTCAACAGCGGAACGCAAGGTTAGGGAAGCAGGTTATCAAGTTTGCCTTCCCCGATGCAAGAGTTGCTTGGTATCGCACTCTTGGTGTCGAAGCTATTCCAGTTCTCCTGCACTGTATGCTGAAGACTTACGAACGCCTTATCAGTGAGAAAGATGACAGTGATGATTCGGAAGGAACAACGGATATCAACGATATCATTGGTGGCGTTGTGGTCGACTTGCTGTGGATTCTCAAGGGTGTGTTGCTGAATCATTCGGAAGGGATTTACCAGGCCATTCGCGAATACGTTCTCCATTTGGTATGTCACGTGCTGTGTTTACACAAGGACTCCGCCGCGGTTGTGTGGAATCCGTCAAGTTTGGTTGTGTGTGTACAAGTGGTCCGAGGCTTCTTCGATTTGCTTCCAGTGCGACTTTACGAAAATCGCGAACGGAATCACCCCACACAACCTTCATTATGGCTTTGGAACCCGCTCTTTGCGTCTGCTGTTCGATCGTTGCTGTTGGAATTTCGCCTTTGGTCACGTTTGGACTCGAAGACTCAGTCGATCTACAATCATCAGCTCTACAGTCTCGCCTGTGAGCACCCAAAGCTCTTGAATGATCTAGGAATTGTTCCTCGGATTCTGGAAGTACTTCGAGACTTCTACTCCAATCAATCCGGTGACCACAGACCGAACAATTCGAACTCCCAGCACTCTGAGTCGGCTGAGAAAGAGCAACAATGGAAGCAACAGTCGGTCCAAGCCCTCGTTGACGTACTTGAACTGTGCTTGACAAATCAAAGCGTGCACGTCCATGAGCCCTTAGAACAAGAGTTGACGGACACTACATTTGCTCGAGAGTCTGAGGCTACTCCAGTGAGTGCAGCATCCACGGCTGCAACTCCGGACATGCTTCAAGCTGGTACGTTCCTGTCGTCATCATCAGTTCCACTGACTCGCCGAAAAGGTGGCGTCTTTTATGTCAATCTGGAGAGCATCATATGGAGCGACCAGAGTGCGGGACCAAACTCTCAAAGCTCGAGCGGATCAATTGATCAGCGAGATGACTCTACTGGCGAGATGAAAGTGCCGAAGAGCGCTCTTCCGTGTGTGCAAGTTCGATTATCATTGGTGCGGGACCTCAGAGAAGTCATACGCTTTCTGCTGGACTGTCAGGACCCGATGATCCGACATTCTGTCTTGCTCCTTCTTCGGCGTCTCTCGGTGTCGTATCTTGATATGCGTTTCGCATTAATCAGCTCCAATGTGATCGACTGCCTATTGAACTTGATGCGACCACCAGTACCGCGATCTCCTGTTGATCAGTCAGATGACTCGGCAACAATGAGCACGCGATTGGCGTGCCTCCCATTGTTCGTTTATCTATTGGAATGGTTGGAGTCAGTCCAAGGTAGAACGGTCTGGTGTGGTTTGGAAGAGCATTTGCGGTCCATTCTCAACGGAGAAGGCAACTATACGCGAGGATTCTTGGAACTCATGATGGAGTTTTATTTCGATCCGGCTTGGCTCACTGGCGTTCAACACAGCATCATCATGAATGATCCGTCCAAGAGAGACTCGGTGCTGTTCCCGATCGCTCCAATCACTCGAACAGCTTCTGTTTCGTCTATTCACGACAGTGGKATTGCCGTGGACGACAGCCTGAGAGACTCTACATTCGCCGGAGATGGCTACGTTCGCGGCATGGGTCTCTCGGGATGGATCAAGGCTGCAACAGCTTTCAGTGGCAAGCGGTTATCACTCGCATGGGAGAAACGTGTCCAGCTCATTCGTTTGGCGGCATTGCGAAACCTCTCGTCTTCAATTTGGTCTACAAGTGGCCAGTCGATTCGACGTTTGCCCCGCCCAGCCACTGGTGTAATGGCGTTCTGTGGTGCAAACAACCCCGAGATTACAGACATATTTGATGAAAGCGTTACGGGAATCACCAGTCTTCCGCTAAAGGGAATTCTACCGTTCCTTCCGATCCTCCTGGCAAGAGCGTCACTTCCGGTTCGTGAAAAAGTGCTCATGGATATCAATGTCAAGCTCAAGATGGATGACAAAGCGCTGGATCAGATTCTTGCGATGAAAAAGGACTGGGCCGAGGCAATGCTTGAGATTGCAATTGCCTGCAGCTCAGCGCAGAGTGTTTCTACTTGATTCAATTCAAGTACACCAATGTGAATTCGGACCAAGTAAATCACCCTGAAGTCCTCGCAAACCCTCTGGATTGGCTGTCGTGCGTCACAGGGATTGTTTTGCAAAGGATGGCCAGAAGCCGAACGATGCTCTCCAAGGTAATCGCAGACAATGTGCAGAAAATATTTTTCCTGGTCCAAGAATCCCTCTTGGTGGCGCCTCACGTGTGCACTGAATCGTCAAAATTGCCATCGGTAGACTCAAGAAATCGATCGAGCAGCGGAGTGTGGTCCGAGTCTCAGGCCTTTTTGCTGAACTCTGTACTAGACATGTGTACGCGGCTGGTCGAAAGCACACACAAGCTGTATCGTGTTGGTCTATCTCCTGGTCTCCAGATCATCCAGCATGCGCTGGCTTATGCAGAAGGGGAGATTCTAATGGAGCGGATGACACTTTTGCTAGAAACTGCATACCAGCAAGAGATGAACATAGCATCGCCTGTTCGAATCTACGATCACCTCTCTCCACGCCAGATCTTGCTCAGTGCGCTGGTATGCTTGCGTCGGGCTTTGCTGGTCCAGCAAGATCAAGATCAAGATGTGTTGCCACCACTGCAACTTCTGACACTCAAGATATGCACTTCTGGAGTCTTCCTGGATGATCTTCATGCGAATGGAGTTGATGTTCACATTCTAAGTGATATGACCGAAGCCCAAGCTGCTGCTGCGGTACTCGATGCACTGGGACTCACGATCAACGAGACAGAGATGCATGAGCGCGAGGAAGCAGCGGACTTCGTACCACATTTCCCAACTGCACGTGACTTTCGCGAGTCTCAACTTAATGTATCGACTGGTGAACCAACTTCTTCAACCGGTGAGCAACGATTGCCCTCTGTTGAAGATGATCAGGTGTACGGGGTCGATGAAAATGAGCGGTCCCTATGGGCAGCATTGGAGGTGGAGGAGAATCGGGTGCAAGAGACATTTCGAGAGGTCGTTACACGAAAAGCCAGTCATGAGGCGGCATCACACGAGCGTCGGAAGCAGCGGGATTCGTGGCTGGCATGCCTATGGGAAGCTCATGAATATCGTTTTCTTTCGCAACACAAGGATCGTGTGTTCGTGAACCACATAAGTGCATTCCAGGAGATCGCAGGTAACCGCGAGCTTCGGGTCGGTGTTTATGAGACACCACTCCCTGCTCGATTGCGAAGACCGCTCGAGTTTTCACTCTCGTCAAGCGGCCGAGCAGTATCCACAGACGCGAAGCGTACACTGAGTACAGATTCGTCTCGCAAAAAGTTCGCTTTGGCGCTGGAAATGATTGACTCGGATCCGAATGATGCATCATCAACTGTCGGGTCAACTGATGACGAGAAGAAGCTGTTGCTCGAAAAGGTTGGTCGTCTCGTTGCTGAACAAGGTGGTGGTGAGATTCGAGACATCACGAATGAGATCGAACAACAAGGCGAAAGAGAGGCAGAGGCGAGCGCAAACCAGGCAACAAGTGAGTCGGGAAGCCCGGCAAAACTAGGCGAGCCGCAGATTTCTGATGACCTGGACGCACCTGAAGGTCAGACGGAGACAACTCCCGACAAGTCGAGCTTCGCACCAGAGCGATTGAATGGTCTCCCTCCGAAGTTGTGGCATGTCGATGTTGAGCGACACTTGGAAAGCGGTCTGGACCCTGGTGAAGGCTTTGCGTTGGCGGTGGGAGAGCAGATTCTTGCAGAGACGAAATGTCGTCGAGTGATTCCGGAGGGCCTCGTGAGCGGAACTCTCTACTTCACGCTGAAGTATCTTGTGTTTGTGCCTAAGGCACGAGACGCGGCCTCATCGCTTTCTTCACCAGATGAGAAGAAAGAAGCACACGGTTTGGATGAATCAGCTCCTGGGCTCCGTCGTTGTTGGCGATGGAAGTACAAGCACATCGTTGGGGTTCTGCTCCGTCGGTATCGATTGCGTGACTCAGCCATTGAAATCTTCATGCGTAACGGGAGCAATCACTTCCTTGAGTTCCCACATGCCGTGAAACAACAGCGCAATGAATTGGCAAGGTTGCTGTATTCATTCCTCCCGCGAAATGTGCCCAAGCAATGGCCGGGGCGTGCTGTTCAGAGCCTCGGTGCAACAACCAAGGCGTGGCAGAATCGACAAATCAGCAATTACGAGTATTTGATGGCACTCAACACGTTTGCTGGACGAAGCTTCAATGACCTCACACAGTACCCGGTGTTTCCGTGGGTTCTCAAGAATTATGAAGACGATATTTTGGATCTCAGTGACGAGGCGAACTTCCGCGATCTCTCCAAGCCAATGGGCGCGCTCAATCCCGATCGGCTCGAAGAATACTGGGAGAGATATCACTCCTTTGACGATCCTGTCATCCCCAAGTTCCTCTATGGGTCGCACTACTCGACTTGTGCCGGTGTCGTGCTTTTCTTCCTCTTTCGATTGCAGCCATTTGCAGATCTCCAGCGAAAGATGCAGGGCAATGAGTTCGATTTGCCTGACCGCCTCTTCCACTCGATCAAGGAGACGTGGAACATGTGCAATTCTCAAATGTCGGAAGTCAAGGAACTCACCCCTGAGTTTTACAGTGATGCAAGCTTCTTGAAGAATTTGAACAAGTTTGAGCTGGGAAAGCGACATGATCAAGTTCATGTTGGTGATGTCGACTTGCCACCTTGGGCCAAGGGCTCGCCAGAAGAGTTTATTCGTTTTCACCGAGCTGCGTTGGAGAGCGAATTTGTGTCCGCRCATCTTCACGAATGGATCGATTTGATATTCGGGTTCAAGCAGCGAGGAAAGGCGGCCCTGAAGGCGAACAACGTCTTTTATTACCTCACGTATTACGGAGTTGTCGACCTTGACCTCATCGAAGATCCGTATCTTCGCGAGTCCATGGAACTCCAGATCGCTCACTTTGGACAGTGCCCGATGCAGCTCTTTTACAGCCCTCATCCTAGTCGGAACCCCACCACTCTTCTCCGGAGAGCCATCAGTGGTGGAGCAAGTCCTTCAGTCTCTGGTGGCACGAGTACAAGCGCTGCTTCTACCACCCCTACAAGTAGTGGAAACAAGTCGCCGTTGACGGTCCCTGGCCCAGTACCTGGAGGTGCTCCAGTGGCAACAGTAAGTCGACCACTCTCGGCAATGTTCCAAGACCCTTCTATCATGATGCAGGAACGGCGCCAAAAGTGGGGTCTTCCAACTGAGATCAAACCAGTGGCCGAAAGTTCTATTCGCTGGGTCAAGATCTTCCCAGACCGTTTTCTCACTGTGAATGAGTTGGGGGTGATTGAGTTGTATCATTGGAAGCTTGTCCCAAAGCCTGTGACRCCTGTCTCGCTCCAAACACTCGCATCTTCACCCGCATCTCGACGTCAAAGCGGTAGCGGCGTGGATATACTTCCACCCACTGCTCGTGAAAATCGCGTCTCCGGTCGGGATCCAGATGACTCAGTCGATTCACCTGTCGCTTCGGACATTGAGATATTCTCTCCAGTCTCCGTTCTGACCGATGAGCAAGACGATATCCAGACTCCTCTTGCGATTGACACGAGCGAGTCAGCTGCGACGTGCCCATGGCTCCTTGAAGTTGTTCGTGATGTATCACCATTTGATGTCGTGCCTCGCGTTCCAGTTTTTGAAGAGAAGCACAGCACCGAGTTCCCCATTGTCTCATCATCAAATGGTCGTGTGCTGGTTACTGGCGGGGCCCCGAATGGGTCAATACAGCTGCGCCTTTTGGATCTTGACAATGGTCATGTGATCGCTAAAGCCAGTGTTACCGGGCATGACGATCGCGTGTCGTGCTTAAGCATTGACCGATTTTCATCAGCTTCTTCATTGGGTCCGTTGGCTCAAGACGATGGCGAAGATTTACTTCTATCAGGCTCGAGAGACGGAACGCTTGCACTTTGGCGTCTCTCGCATCTGAAGCCCGACTTGCTGCTTCGTCTCCCGCGCGTATCGGCGTGCCCTATGCTGACACTACGTGGACATGCCGAATCGGTTATTGATTGCTGTGTCAATACGTATCTCAACGTAATTGCATCGTGCTCGGAGCATGAAGGTGTAGTGCATTTCATCCACGATAATGGGGCTGTCGCGTTCAGCTTCCGATCTGAAAACTTGTCGTGTTTCAAGAGGATCATGATCTCTCGAAAAGGATTCATAGTGGCATCGATGGAGACACCTCGTCAGGGTTCTGAAGATGGTGAGCAAGAGAGAAGCGACGAGGAGGGGCTAGCTTATACTTTCTTGGTATACAACTTGGCGGGTGTGCTTGTTCGTCGTCACGTTTTCGATGACGGCGATAAGGTATCAGCGGTACGGTTATCGAAAGAAGGGGACGTCGTGGTGATGACACTGGCTTCTGGAATTGTTCGGATATGTCGACTGGATGAGTACGTGGGCATTTTTACATGTCGGGGCTGGTTGTGGGTGATACTAATGTTCTCTATTGTAGTTTTGTTGTTGTTCAGGAATACAAAACGTCCGGTGAGACCACCTTTGCTCCTACTACAGCGATCTCCTTCGGACCTGAAGAAGCTGTCATTCTTCTCGTTGCCGGCCGCCAAGATGGTTCACTCGTTCTTCATCTCTTACCTGACGCAGATGGGTCTGTTTCGTTCTTAGCAAACTTGCGGCGCCTTCTTGGAGTGAGTTCCAAGCTTAAGATGGTGAAGGGTACCGTGCAGCAAGCCCAGAACCTTGCATGGACAACACTCGGAAATGCGAAGGCGGTGACATCGACGGCTCGAGATATTGCTGGAGAAGCGATCGGAGAAGCCAAGTCCATCGTTCGAGGATTCATCTCGTATTTACGACAAGGTCAAAACCCTTAGAAAGTAAGGTAAATGCACATACATCCAATAGACGATCTAAACTTTGCTCTTGCATACTCTATCCACGAGACGTGTGGCCGTTGCGACCAGGTTTGAGCTTGCCTATGATTGTAGCTGGTTAGATCATCAGAAGACAGGAACTGATCACGTCCACTTACCTAGCAACGTTCGAGCAGCACGAGGTAAGGCAGGCGAGAAGCCCGAGATGATCTGCTCGCTGCGGGGTGGTGGCACGTGGTACTCGAACGATTGTGACACCATCATGAACGCGATGACGTTGAGCAGAACCAGCAGCGCCATGATGTAGAAAATGTACTCAAGGTTGCCATCGTTCAGGTCGCTCGTGATCCAGAAGGAGAAAATGCTGTTGAGCGCACCAGCGACGATGTACCCTAGCGTCGTAGTGAGCAGATTGAGAGCCTGGCACACACTACGCATGGATTCCGGAACCTCCGAGTAGAAGAGATCGTATGCTGCGAAAGTAAAAAATTAGAGCAAAGCGACAGCACATAGGTCGCGACAAGGTACGTACAAGAAATGCTCGTGAGGATTTCACTGATACCAATAAGAAGATACTGTGGGGTTTGCCACCACACACTTAGGTTCGACATTGGCAGATTCTCGTCGTCGTTAACGCAGTTGGAGCCAATTCCAGAGACGAAAGAAGTACGTTTGCGCTCCTGCTCAATCCAGCCAGCAACAACCATCGACAGCAGCGAGAAGACCAGACCTGCTCCGATCTTGCGCAGCAAAGTCAACTGGATACCCATGGCGCTCACAAGCGGGTAGATAATCTTGTCGAAGATTGGGATGAAGATGAGAATCACACCAGAGTCGAGAATGCTGAGCATGGCCGAAGAAATAAGCGTCGTGGAGTCACCACCACGTGAGAGGCGAAGATCCATCTGACATCCTTGCAGCACGAAGTTGGACGACTGTTGGCCGTAGACTGCCCAAAAGATAATGATGCTGCTCAGGTAAGGCATCAAGCGCATCACCTGGGCCACATCGTTGACTTGAGCCGTCGTGAATGATCCACCCTTGGCTCGCGACGCCAGACGAACCCATTCTGTCGAATTGCCAGTGAAGATCAACACCACAATACCATACATAACGCATCCCGCACCCGAGAGCGCGAAGATCATGTGCCACGTTGGTTCATCAACGAAGTAAGAAATTGTTGTGAGCAAAATACCTGGGAAGAATGCAAAGCCACCACTGAGAACGAGTTTGCCACGACCTGAGTGACCACCAGCTTCCAGCAATACCACAAAGAACGAGCTCAAAGCGCTTCCCTTAGGCGGCATGCGGCGGTAACGCTCCTTGCCGCCGTAGAACACGATGAACGCAATCACGAAGAAGAGAGACGGGATGAAGAATGACGCGAAGAAGCCGTATTCCTGAGGAATGTACGGAGGGACGCCATTCACCGCGATATTCGTGAGAACACCGTAGCTAAAAGTCGCACCAATGTTAATGGCCCAGTAGAACCAGTTGAAGAAGCTGTCCTTCTCCGTGCGCTGTGCAGGGATGTCAATGTTGAACTGGTCTGCACCGAGCACAACGACGTTTGGCTTGATGCCACCAGCGCCAAACGCCACACCGCCGAAAAGGCCGAGCATGAAAAGCGGCTGAGACGCAACCGACGGCAGAGAAGCAAAGACGCAAAGCGCAAGACCAGCAAGATACACCAAGCAGAAGGAAACGATCCTACAAAACGATCGACGTGTGAGGTGACGAGTCGTTCAAACAACGACGACAAGCAAAACGTACGTGGAGAAACGACCGAGGTGCTTGTCCGCGACGTACGCACCMAGTAGCGGTGTCAGATACGAGAGCGACGTGAAAGCATTGTTGAGCTCCGTCGCCAGCACGCTGTTAATTCCCAAGTTCTTCTTGAAGAAAATGGGCAATGAGCCAGTCAAACCGTAGTACGCCAGACGTTCACAGAACTACGAAGCACGCGTGAGCACCAGTTACCAACACGCACTTGCCTCTTCAACGAAACAGAACCTACCTCGGTCACAAGGATAAACGAGCAGACACTGAGGATGATCGACTTGTACTTTGGCGTGGGCAGGTCTTCGCCGTTCAAGGGCAAGAGCGTGTGGAGCTCCTCCTTGCGAACTGCCTTGTCTTTCGTGGTGTTGGGCATTTCGTCACTCGTGGCAACCGTGGAGACGTCGGTCGGGACTGGGCTTTCGCGTTCGCTTGTCGTTGTCGTCGCCTCCTCCTGTTCTGGCTCCGTGGCAAGCATCCACGTGCAAACGGAGACGACCAACGTCGACCAGCGGTGCAGAGAAGTAACGGAGCTCTTCACTGACGTTCCGTTCCGGCCACGCACACGAAGTGGTATACTATACATCTGTGTTTCAGCATGATGGGGCGACTCAGTATACACTCTCAGTTACGATATTACTCTGCGAAATACGATCACCTCGCGGCGACAACGGTCTCAACCGCTTCGACGAACATGTCGACGTGCTTGGGCATTGCGCGGCGTTTCCACGGGTACAAGACCGTCTCGTCGCGTGCTGCCAAGATCTCTATCCACGTAGCGACGGCCTCATGTCCGTTCTCGCGAGCAAGGCGGATGGCGAGTGGGGAACATCCTTCTGTTCGATGGCGGAGGAGCCACTCAACGACATGCGCGTGGCCATTACCTGCTGCCCAGTCGATCGCCTGGGTTGTGCAGCCTTCGCGGCGATGAGCATGAAGCCACTGGACGATATCCAGCCGGCCATTGCGAGCTGCTTGATCCATGGCGCGCGTCGTACAACCGCCGTCGGAGTGAACATGGAGCCATCGCACGACATGAAGGTGTCCATTCACGGCAGCACCATCCATCGCCTCTGTTGAGAGCATGTCCGAAGACGAGGAGGCTTCCTTCAGCAACTCTAGTACCTCCAGATGTCCATTCACTGCTGCGATCTCCATCAGCAAGACTCGCTTCGATGTCTGGTGACATGCCATCAATGCCTTGACCACGTGAATGTGTCCATGCGTCACTGCCGCTTCAAACGAGAGGTCCAGTTCATTGCGTGTGTCATCTTTCATGCCCAATTCGGCTACACCGGCACTCTTGTGTGTCTCCAACAAGCACTCCACTCGCTTCACGTGACCGCGCGTCGCAGCCTCAAAAAGGTTCCATCCACTCGTCACGTCGAGGTAGGCACTGATACTTTCAACGACATGGGCCAAGGCGTCAAGCTCCCGACACTCTCGGCACACCGTTGCTGCAGCCGTCAGTACCACTGGGCTC
>NSDO01000112.1:254107-268951 GCA_002286825.1 Lagenidium giganteum
TCTGGCATAGCGTTCCAGCCACTTCTTGGTGCGGATCAGGGCTACCTCTCACTCAACCAAGTGAACGCGTACCTGTATAATGTTTCGGTGAGCAAACAGTTTCCATCGACGTTCACGCGACTCGAAACCATCGGTCACTCGTACGAGAACCGCTCCATCCTCGCACTGTGCGTCGGTGCCTGTGCGTCTTCCACAGCGCCACAAGTGCTCTTCACAGGCATGCATCACTCGCGCGAGCCGCTCTCCATGATGAACCTTGTCTATACGATCGATCTCTTGGCGCTGGACCTCGCCAACGGCGTCCTGGACGTGCTCACATTGCTCTATTCGCGCCAGTTGTGGTTCATCCCAGTCGTGAATCCGGATGGCTACGCGCGTAACGAGCAACTGCACATGTGGAATTCGAGTCAGATCGGTCAACGGAAGAATACACGCCCTGGAGGATGTTCTTCAGTCGACGACGGCGTGGATCTCAATCGAAACTACGACATTTGCTTTGACCTGGACGAACGAGGTAGCCAAAAGAAGCCATGTGAAGAGGACTATCGAGGTCCTGCACCCTTCTCCGAGCCAGAAACGCAGGCGATCAAGGGGTTTATTGAGCACAAGGACTCGCGTTTCTCCACGTCCTTGAACTATCACTCGTTCGGTCGCTATTTCAACATCCCGTTTGCATGTGAAGCCAACGGCGAGGTATCGGATGAGACCGATCGATCGATCTACAAGTCGTGGGCGAGTGAGATGACGCGTTTTAATGGTTTCAAGTACGGGCAGCCGTGGAAAGACAGCAACCTGTACACTGTGAACGGCGAGACGAGCGACTGGATGTGGGCTGCGCATGGAATCTTCGCCATGTCGCCTGAGGTCGGTCCTGCCTTCACAAACAACGCACAAGCGGGATTCTGGCCGCCGATGGAAGACGTCCCAAAGATCTCCACCGAGTTATATTACTCGAATCTCGTGGCGGCGCGAATTGCCGGGCCAATCTATGAACTCAACGTTGTTCGTGTTGCTCGTGAGAAAGGTTCGAACTCGATAACTCTAGCTGTTGAGCTGGTCAATCACGGCTTACGCACAGTGGGCAATATTGAGCTCGTTGCGTCACTTACATTGGATGAGTCGGACGATGTCATTGCAAGCGAAGTAGTCGGTGCAGGTGAACTCGGGACGCTTCGAAATGGTACTCTCGTCGTCAAACGTGATTTGATTGTCCCAGTTGGCGACGTGGTGCATGTTCTTGTACGCGATGACTTGACATGCCGATACACTCGCGTCAGCGTCGGTACGTTTCCTTCTGGTCTACAGTTCTAGCTCTCGTTCGCTAACCTGTCTATTTCTTTGTGATCACAGCATCTCCATCCGAGTCATCGGACATGGTCTTCGAGCAATATCAGGCACTCGACCTCCCATTGTGCGGCGTGTGCGCTACTCTCGGACGCGGTGGCATCGACTCCGCTGCAGCCACTTTCCCGCGATGTGAGTCCGTTCGGGACCTTGTCAGTGCCGATACCCTTGCATTCAGTGCCGCCTCACCGCGTCTGAAGACCATTTCTTCGTCGAGTACCCCAGTCACTGAAGACAGAGGATTCGATCCAGACACGGAATCTCCAGCCACTGAGACACCATCCACTCCTGAGTCAACCGATCCAGTTACCTCGACTACCAATGACCCAGTCGCGACACCTACACCATCAGTATCGTCAACACCATCAGCATCATCAACATCTCCAACGGCGTCGCCCTCATCCTCTACGGTGCCACCTAAAGCAACCGAAGGCGGCACTGCACTCTCTTCGTCGACATCCGAGTCTTCCGCTTCGTCCTGGACGTCGCTTTCGTCCATCTACTCCGTCCCAATTGCGCTAATGGCACTGATCGTGCTATTGGTTGCCTTATTCGTCATCCGCCGTCGGTCTCGTCGACACGCAGAGAGTTCTGGTGAGAATTCGAGCTCGAGTCGAGGCAGTATAAAGCGCAGCGGACGGAAGACGTATGCCAAGGTTGGAGCACAAGAAGAAGACGACGACGACGATGCCAGTGCTGATACGCCACGAGTACGCGCACTTGACATCGAGAGCGACGACGAAGATGCTGAGTACGGGCGTCGACGTAATCCAAACGCTCGCAGCCCTGCCGAAGATTAAGTCGTCTGCACATGCATGACATTGACAACCAAATACTCTGAAAACGAGCTGTACATAATTAGGGAATTAGAAGGCAATGCTTCACTCCTCACTAAGTTCACTTGTGACCTCTTTGTCCGCAGCATCCACATCAAAAATGCAGTTCCACGCCAAGCCCCAGGTCGCTAGCACATCCTCTTTCGCATGGTCGAGATGCTTGAGCTTTGCACGCAGATACATTTGGATTTCTTGTCGGAGAGAATCACAAGGTTGAAGCATCTCTGAAGTCAACGGTTCACGAGTGAACGGATCAACCCGCTGGGATGAGAGAAGATGGCGCTCAATGACCGACCGATCGACAATGTTACCAGACGGTAGACGGACTGGGTCCGTCATGATGGTGTTCAGCAGAGGGTCGAGATAGTCTTCTGGGGCATCTGAAAGTAGCTCGTCCATCGATGCATGTAGCTGAATCATACTGCGGCACCGAGTCATGGCGTCCTTGAATGCTTTGATCCACGATACGTCAACGAGCTCGTACTCTACCGCCTCATCGGACGACTCGTTTCCAGTTGCGCGATGAAGCATCTCGCAACTTGCGACGAATTTGTCGTAGTCAAACCGGCCATCTTTCGCGAGAGCCGAAATAAAACGCTTTCCCAATTGCTTGGAGACAACTTGCGCTTGGTTCTTCCGACTGGCAAGAGAGACTGCATGCGCAGCGTGGTGTTCTAGTAGAGCGAGCGCATCATTCTCATCCATATCTTCCATTGACGACGTATCACTCACGGTGAGATCATCGTCCACCGCACTTGCTTCTCCCAGAGTTTCATCAGAAAAGTCACGCCCAGCAAGATAACTGGCTGCTTCGATTCGGGCCAGTGTCCCATTGATGGTCCACCGCGCGTGTGCTTCGAAGTCTCCAATATAACTCATCGTTGTTGTACCACTGTGCTGAATGAGCTTCCAGAAGCTGGATGTCGTACAAGCGTCAGCTGCACCTGCACACCGAACAACGAGCATCACCAGGTTTGCGAGCATAATTCTGTTGTCTTCGCGCAGGTGCCATGCGATCGACCACGATTTCGATTGATGAGCCGTCGAGATGCTTGAAGCCAGGAAACTGACAGTGCGCACACCTTGATCAACAAGTTCGGGTTTGAGCAACGTCCGCCGCAACAATGCATGTTGTGCTATCCATGACAACATTTCCAGTACTTCAACTAGAGATCGCATAGCGAGGCGCAGATGCTTGGAGTGGAGTGCAATGTAGCTTTCCATCATCGACAACCGGAATGGTAATGAGACTTGATGACCATCTTGTATGGCTTCTTGGATTTCTGCAAGTTGTCGGAGTAAAGCGATTTTCGCATTACTCTCCTCAACTAGCTTTGCTGCATCGCTCCACATCCCAGACAACACCATACTCACTTGCTGCATTGTATGGTCTTCACTGGTGCTTGCTGTGAAACCRAACGCACGACTTTTTTCTTCAAATGCAGACACGATTACCTTTTGCTGCTCCTCAACCTGCCACAAATACCGCAGCATTTGCACCACCGTCACGCGAATCGATAGGAATCCCCACAACAAGTGGTCACCACTGCCCACATTACTATTGAAGACAAGACCGTTGTTTCGGACGTGGTACGCCTCCATGTCTTCATGGAAACGCAAGACCGCAAACACAGAGAAGCGGCGGAGCACATTGCATCGGCTGATCACATCGGATATGACGGAGTTGTCCTTACTCTTTGCAAAGAATGCAAACAAGACGTTCATTGCTTTGGCCGCCTGGACTCGCAGATGAGGATTCTTCGTGCACTGTCGAGAAACAACCAGCTGGAGCAACATCACCAAGAGCGGCTCAACAATGCCTTCAAGAGGTCCGTCCACAGCAGCCGTAGCGTGTTGATAGTCGACCGATTCTAAGCTGAGCAGGTATACCATATCGCATAGGTCGAAGAAGAAGTGCTCTGGAAACGAACTGAATGGATGACCGAAATCACTGACAACCTCGGTCCATGGATCTTGAGATGGAGACATCAATCCCAAAAGCCATCGACATGCCAGTGAATAGAACGACAGCCATTCCATCACATTTCTGGAGTCAACCAAGTGCATCTCAGCCATGAGACGAGACGCAGCAAGATCACCCAATCGCGCTTTACTCGCGTTGTAATGCGGCGACAGTTTGGGCGTCGAACGATTGCCACGACGACGTCCTCGAGCCCTGCTTTGTCGACGCTCATACTCCACACGTTCTTCCTCACATAAGCAGAATGCTTGAAGCTCTTGCATCTCCTTGAGATTACCAATATGCCGAGACAGCGAGAACAGTGGGCCGATGTGCAGGCACTTGATGAGTACGTGGAATATCTCCGTCTCCTTACCAAACCGCTCGCGCGGATACACAGATGCTGGGTAGAGAAGCGAGTCGAAATGCAACGCGCTTGCAAATGGAGTAAACTCGTGTTGCCATCTGTGCGTGATTTCGAAGTAGATATGGCCAGGTAGATGCATCGCATTGGGAGTGTTAGGAGCTTCTTCGGCCCCCAAGCAATCCGAACACACGAAGCGTGCATCTATGCAGTTTGAGCATTTGTGGTAGACATGAACATCATCCAAAGAGCACTTGCATTCAGCACAAGTGACAACTTCAGAGATTGGTGGGCGACAGTGTTCGTCTTCCACACGCCTGAAGCTATCCTGCGGCGCCGTAATAGGGACAAAGTGCCGAAACACGACCAACGGGACTGGGGTATGAACTCGAAGAAACACGTGATGAGGCGTATGCACACGGCCACCTCCACGTAACCTTGATGAATCAGATCCAGCACTCTCCGATTGTGTGCAAAATGTCTCGAAGCAGTGCCCACAGATGTCAACATCTTCACATTGGGAACACTTGTATCGAACTCCATCGAAGTCGGCACTGCGGCAGTGATCACACTGCACTCCAAAGTGGCGCTCAGCCACAGGATAGAAGAAGTCTGTCGTAGCCGCACTCTTCGCATCGGGGTCCATCAATCTCGCGGCATCGCGCTGACGCATTCGGGCAACGCCATCGAAAGGCTTCTCGCGCTCAGAGCTCGTTCTCAACGGTTCTTCTCTCTTGGAACACGCACGACGTGGACTGATATTTGCATGCATGTGATAAGTTGCGTCAATCGTCTTCTCGGATTGATCCATGATAGGCTTGATGATATGAACGAGGGCAATACTGAGGTTGATCAGAAGGCCATCGAAACGATCAACATCTTCGTAGTTCCCTTGCCTTCGAGACTTCATTGCAGCAACGGTAGTAGCAATCCAGCAGACCGTCGCATCAACGACGTAAGGGTCTTGTGAATCGCTCAACAGCGTTGTGAATAGTCTATTCAGAAGTTGCTTCATGGTTGAGTACCCGTCGTTCCACTGCAGAGTCAGCGCCGTACTGGATGACCTATGACTGCCTTCGGGCGTCAGGTTGATCTCACCAGGCTCGTCGGACATGCTGGTCCACCACATGATTGGACCCAAAAACGAATGTATCCGCATCTTGCCACCAGAAATGTACAACGGAATCCATCGGATGAATGCGTGGTCGATAATTACACGTGGCATTCCTCGCACCTCCATCATGTCGACCAGCATCTGCATCATCGGCACCATTTCCTGAGATCGATAGAGTGGCAAATCTTGTATCCGTGCTCGAGCGGCGACAGCAAATCGTGGAACAATTAAAGTGCATGACGGTTCATTCTCACGTAGCTTGGGTAGCACGAGAGAGATGAAACCCGAGACCGTCAGCTTCTGCTTGAAAGCATCTTGGTGCTGGCGAATGCTGTCAAGTTCCCTTGAGTCGTTTGGGATCCGTGTGTAGCACTCACGGCAAAGCGAGTAGCTGCATGCAGCACAATGGAACACCATAAATGGCACCGCACTCCCACGCGTTTCCCATGATCGCTTGCACCGTGAGCATTTCCATTTCTGCTGATGCCGGAAGACACGCATGGCTGCCGACGCGATGAGCTTATGCTCGTGGAATGGATGGAAAGTGCCAACTTCATCGCAAAACTGAAGCAGCAGACTGACAACCTCCACRCCGAAGCACACCGTGCTGTGTGCAATGGAACGACTCCATTCGACGAGCAGCTTGGCACCAACCACGCCGATCGCTTCCTGCACACTCTGTAACACGCTCGCCTGATTCCGTTGATACCTTAACGACCTTGAATGATCTCGTGTGTTCTGAGCCTGCATCTGATCTGTCCACTTGGTCAACGTGCGGAGAACCTGGAAGAGGGCAGCCACTTGGAACCCATGGACTTGATCCCGCAGCATTTCCAACAGATCATCTGTCGGCACGCCCGGATTGTCCAGGATGAGTGCTTCGATCAGCGAATTTGCGTCGCCCGTCGCCGACAGCACCGTCGCGAGTCGTCGCTTCCGGGAGCCACGACGCACCACTGACGCCACACTCTGGAGTCGCACTTCGTTCCACCACTGCAACGCGTTCACCCGCAAGGGCTCATGCACATCGTACGTAATCGCCGGCGAGAGCACGTGGACCTCGAGCAGATCCGCCACAAACCGCTGAAGCTTCTGGAACTCGGCCATGTAGTCGATCCCAACACTGTCGGCGCGTTCCGAGCGCACCACCACCGGCGGCGTCGGTGGTAAAAGCGCCACGAGGGACGGCGACCGCGTCATCCGCGGCAGCCCACGCGGTGGAGCGACAACCGCTTGAACGTCTTCTTGGTCATCACGTGGTCCATCTGTGGCCTCCGAGCCACGGCGCTCGACTGCGTCGTGTTCGTCGCGTCCTTTCCGTCGTAGGGCAAACATGTCGACGAGACAATACGCGATCCAGAGACCGAAGGGAGCGCCACCAAGCGCCTGGGAGGTAGAACAGACGACGCTCTATCGAATGCGCCCCGCCTCACGCCGCTATCTTCACGGGAACCTTGTCAAATCGCGGCGTGACGCCCCGAGGTTTCCCTTGCCGTGATGCCTGCGTTTCTGTTGTGTTCGAGTGACAGCAACATGGGCGGGACGGCACAAGTAGACGTATGAAGTAACGTTTAAAAGTGAAGATCCATTTATCATATACCAAAGGTTTTCTATATTTATATGGAGGGAGGACAGTACAGTACAGTGTGGAACCTTTCGGCGACAACTGGAAAAGATGGCGATCGGCCTCGGCGCCGATGTCTTGACGGCGGATATTGAGGCGCTGCTGCCGCAATCCGTCGTGGAACTGCTAGGTACAGTGTCTACAAGTGTACTGGAAGCTGTCGTCGCAGCAGCGGTGGATGAAATCGCTTGTGGAGATGGGAAGAGCGAGTTGAAGACAGCGAGATCGAAGCAATCGATGGAAGAACAAGCATCTGCTGCTGGCGTGGAGACAACGAATCTACAGGTTGTGTATGCAGCGTTAAGTGCTATTATCGTGCGATGTGCGCGTGAGAATGCAAACACAGAGGGCGCGCTTCGGTACGAACAATGAGAATGAATGACCAAGGCAAGAAGGCTGACTGCTATCATGGCTCCAGGCGTTTGCTCAGTGAAATCGGCGTACAGGAGGAAGCCACCGTGACCGGATTGTTGCCAGCTCTACTCGTCCATGTGCCGCGTGTACAGGCTATCCTGCGTCGCTCGAGTAGGTTGATTCCACGTGTTTTTTACTGAGATGTGCCGCTCATGTTTGGCTTCAGGCTTCGATTTCGCTCATGTCGTCGATGTTTCGTGGCGCCTCGACTACATTCTGAGGTCAAGTACGGCTGGAAGCGTCCGCGAGCCGCAATATTTGGTGCAATTCAAGGTGCAGCCACCCCAAGGCGCGTTGCAAACCGTCGAGTTCACGTGTTCCGTTGAAGAAATGCGGGACCTGGTCTACAAGCTACAAGATGCGACCAACAGCATCGAACGCCTGGTCAACGCAACGCAAGGAGCAGCTTCTATAGCATAATTGTACAATGTATGCACTGTTCTCATTCGTCAAATAGCTTGCTGTGGCGTGTGAAATCCGCTTCTCTCTCCTACACTCCTTAGTATCGATAATCGTAGTCTTTCGAGACCACCACCTGCCCTTTGCTCAAGAGTTCAATGTCCTTCTCCAGCTGCGTCAGCTCCTTCTCAAAGGTTTCCTTTCGTCGCACTTTGCCAAGCGTATCAAACACCACATTGTGGCACAGCTTCTGGTACTTGGCATTGACGTGGTCCCACTTTGCCTTGAGTGCATCAACGAGATGCTTGCGCTCGCGCTCGTCCATCGGCTCGGCGCGTCCGCCCTCGTCTTCTTCCATAATGTTCTTGTTCTGTCGTACAAACTCTTCAATCATCTCGTTCTCGCGTTCAATCTCGTCCTTGACTTGGTTCAGATACTTGGGCACTTGACCATAGTCCTCTTTCTTGACGTACTGAGGTGGCTCCTTGGTCACACGAGCGCGCGTGCCCGGCACGGCCAGAATAGCCTCCACGGCATTCGCTGTGACAAAGTTCTTGGACGATTTCAAGCCCATGATGGGCTTTTCATCGCGTTTCACCACCGACGGCCGCTTTGGTCCGTCATAATCGAACTTGGTAGCTAGAAAACGCCGTGTGATGAGCTATAACCCGCCTTAAATACCCACTCAGACGTGTTCACGTACGCTTTTTGGCCGGATCGACAGTGGTCGAGCAGCGCTCCCCTTTCTTGGTGAAGCCTTTGGGGTCCGGCTTGTCACTGGAGCGACCGATGGTCTTGGCGCCAGCGCGTCGGTCCACTTTTGTATCGTCACCGACGTTCGATCCGATCAGCCGCGTTTTGCCATGGAGACCAAACGTGCTCCCCGTCGGATTGACGCTCGGGTCGTGCTTGGAGCGATACCGCTCCGGCTTGGCCGGCGCCACGACCACTTTCGGGATCAAGTTGTAGATGCACTCTTCACGCTGCATACTCGTCGGCTCGACGGCTTTTCACTGGGCTAGCTACACACGACAATAGCAAGTCCGACTGCGATAAAGAACACGCCCACAGCAGCCGAGCGAGCTAGAACCAAGCGCTATGAATAGGCAAACGCCCAAGGTCTCCCATAAAAAGAGGACTTCAACCTGGTTTGTTACACGCTTTTACTCAAAACGACTCGGAAGGTACGCACACCATCCACCTAACGAACGACGGAGAAGTTAACCACCTTATTGGCACGCCTTGTGCTTTGGAGCCTCGGTTGGTGTCGTGTAGTCACTCGTTTCCAACCCATCCTGGTAAGATGGCTCATGGGTCTCGACTGGGTATTCGACGTGCACGGATGGGCCCTCAACACTGTTGTCGTATTCTCGATCCTGCGCAACAGGCGTTGGTGTGTCGGATGGAGAGGACTCGTTTGAATCAGAAACAACGTCGGATGTGGTGAAGAAGTCGTCTCGATCACTTGAGTTCACAGTGACCGGTACCTGCTGCGTGGCCTCCGATACGACCGAAGGCGGTGTTGTGTTGGATGCCGAGTCAGTCACGTTGACGACCACATCTTGGACGCCTGGGTTCACGCTGAGCGGCGCCTGTCCAAGTTCCTGCACGAATACACCATTGTTCCAAAGCTGCACGAAGTGCTCAGTGAAGAAGCTGCCAGCCGAAGGTCCTGGAAGCGAGTCAGAAGTCTGTCCTGAGCACTCGCCGTCACTTTCACCAGGTGGCTTGACCCAGACGAAGTGGTCGATCAGGTCGTGGCCCGTGTTAGCTGTTGGGAGCTGGCCGATACCTGTGTTCTTGGCATTGCACCACTCGTTCGATGCTGGCGGCACATAGTTACGGGAGGTATCGACGATGCAGTGGTAGTTCTTCCCAGAGACCCGCGCAAACCGCTCGCAACTCGTTGCCATCTCCTTCACAGAGCGATAGTTGGAGGTATCAAGCGCGATACCTTTGCACCGCCCAGAAGTGTCCACCTTCTTGACCACCTCGGCGACTTCAGCAGCACCATCGTCGCTCATGACGGTCCAGTATCCGATATCCAGGTAGATGTCGGCGTTTGGGTTGGCACCGAGGACATCCAACGCCAAGGCGAGGTTCGCAGCGTAGTTGTTGGAGTTACCACAGCCATTCTTGGCGAGCAGACCGATTGCATCTGGCTCTAGGATGTATATCACGGGCTGGTTCTGTGATGCTTCCGCCAGTAGATTGAGGAAGGCGCGGTAGTCGTCCGAGTTCTTGTTGCTACCTGCAGTAGAGAACCCATGCTCGCAGTCCTTCTGAGGCAATCCATACACGACAATCGTGGGTCGCTGGCTTGCAATGCCTTGGTTCTGGCTGGCTTGGTTCACTGAGCCTTCACACTTGGGCAAGAAAAAGCTCCGAGTCGACTCAGCCGTGTTGATTTGTCGATCAGTATACCACACGCCGATGGATTGGCTTGCGACCATCGAGATAGCATTCTTCAAATGCGGGTATGTCTGCACCGCTTGAGCGTACGACCCTGTAAGCGATGACTTGTAATCGAGAGCACCATACGCAGTCGCACTGGAGGCATGCGTAGCAAACGCCGCAGCCAAAAGCTGACACGCAGTTCGCATTATTGACGAGGGACGGAGCAGAATCGAATATGCTTCGTTGTTGTATCATGGAGCGACGAGGGCGGTCCTCGATCAGCTGCGGGTCCAAATCTCGTCGTCGTCGAGCTCCTCCATCGAGGACGGATCCCAGGACGAGCACATCATCCTCCAAGCAATGAGAGGAAAGTGAGGAAAGTGAGGAAACAGGTGACAGGAATAAATTTAGCAAACTCAAAGTGAGTCTGTTCATGCATTTATCACCGTCTATCCAATTAATTCTCCGTCTTCATCTGGTGTTGGTGTCAATCTTGCGGCGCTTTGTTAGGCCGTTAGAACTCGACTCTTCCTCATTGTCTGAGCCATGCAGCTCGCCCTCAGCTTCGTTTGTTGGTTCGCAAGGGAAGATGTCAACGCAACCAATCGAAGGCATTGGATCTTGCTCGCTCCCACTGGACTCTGCAGTCTCTTGCCGAATCGCCAGTAGCTCACGGGCATGTTTGGCAGTAGGCAACTCCACAAAGATCCTCGTCTTACTCTCGTACTTCACAATGACGCTCTTGTTTGTGCGTAAATTCAAGGCCCATGTAATACACTGCTGGATATGGAACGGCTTCAGCTTCGTATTGTGTGTTCGAGCGAGGTGTACGCGAAGAAACCTCGCTCGACTCGGGGTGGGCACACAGTCTGCATCAGATACATGTGGGCCAGGCAAGCGCAGAATCACCGCGGGTAGAATGTGGTTGAGCATGAACGAGTTGCAGAGCGATGCGATCTGCTTCAGACCTGAGTGTTCTTCATCCGATGATAGAGCCTCTCCGATACGAGCGATGGTGTCATTTCGGACTCCAAGACCAGAACAGACCCGAAGAAACACAATACCCGTCATGTACGCATCGTAGCCTGCTTGATGAGCACTCAAAGATGAGCGATGCTGGTTAGCAGCGGGATCTTCCGCCTGAGAATGAGTATGACGAACACTTGGACCTTGGAACGGAGGCTTAGATAACTTGTCAAAGACATGCTCCAATGAGGAATGTTCAAGTCGATCACCAAAGATATCGACGTGTTCCATGGCATATTCGGTGAGAATCTTGGTATCGATTAGGCTCGATCCGTCCAGCCACTCACCAAGCTGATGCAAGAATGCCGCACAGGTCTCGGGCAGCGGTCTGTGGAACTTTTCGAAGCACTGCATGATGTCCAGAAGCATGTTGTGACCAACCACAGGCTTCTTCGAGGCGATGAGTTGGTCCAGTACTGATGTGAACCCAACGAGACCGAGGTTCCGTTGTATGATCTCGTCGGATGTGACAACTGTGTGGGCTTCTTGTAAGAGTTCGCGGCAAGTCGGGTCTTCATGTCTTGGAGCCACAATGCGCAATCGCCGCTTCCACGGCGATTGCAGGATTTCAAGGTCTTCACGATTGTCGACCTCGCAGTCCAAGGCCATAACGTGAGGAAACTCGGTTTCAACCAGCTTCATCAAAGCAAATCGTCGGAACGGAGCCAACGGCGGCATCACGACGGCGCGCCATCCTGAGAAATCTGACGCTTCGTCGCTGAGCTGAGTGCGGAGAAAGGCGAGCGCGTCGTCCAGTGTGGCTGCAGGAATGTCTGGTTGCTCCTCCTCTGGCCTGTCAAGAAGCTGCTTGATCCGACCTCGCGCGTCTTCGAGAAAATCCCGGTTCTCCGCCGTTCGCAAAGCCGTCAAGCCTCGTATTTTGCCGTCTTTCTTCCTGTCTTGACTCGCAAACTTGACCTCTACGTCCTCTCGCAAGGGTCGAGTGAGCACGTCCTGCATCTCGTCTTGCTCGGCATGCGATAGATACCCGATGCCATGGTCCACCCATTCGTTCAAGTCAAAGCCATGCGCGCGGATGTACGCGATGCACTTGGACTGCAAGAGAAAACTGCGGTCAGGGAAGCGCGTTCGGTACGGGTCTTCGAGCGTCTCATGGGTCGGAAAGATCGGGAACTGGAACGTCGAAACGTCAAAGACGCCGTCCTGGTCGTGCCATGTGAAGCAGCTCACGCCAAACTCGACGATCGGAAACGACTGAGCGCTCTGACGATGCTGCTGATACCGCGTCTCCACAGAATCCATCCACGACGGCTTGACGCTGCGTTGTACGACACACGAGTCAGTTGACTGGCACAAGCCTCGATGCCTGACGATAGCGTGCACGTACTGAGGCACCGAGAGCCCGCCGAACTCGGCATCGATGGCCACAAACGAGCAGGCCTTTAGTGTGTCCTGTAGACGGCCTAGTGTCTCTATCAAGCGCGACCGACCGACGCATTCCACCCGCACATGGTCAGGTGTCCTTGCCATGGCTTTTCCGAGGGTGACATACATACACGACCGCACTTAACACCCATGCGAACTTAATAGGTCACACACCCTTTAAGTACGCATTGAAGTTTCACTCAATCATAATGCATCAAATTTTCCATTTTAGCCAATCACAATGTATTCCGTGTCTGTGATCTTGAAACGACGCGAACCCAAGTCCGCCATGACGCCTCGGATGCTGGCGTTGCTCGTAAGGAAATGGCAATCGCCACAGCGCCGTCTCGTGCTCTTCACGACGCTCTGTGGTGTCGTCTTTGTGATCACGTTGATTGAATGTCCCACGTTGACGTTCCATGAGCTCCCAACGGGGTTTCCCTCGAGTTTTCGTGATCGAAACGGCTTTTTCCAGGTCCTGAGATGGCTGGAACACTTGCTCAGTGCCGACGAACTGGCCAAGTTCATGGGCGTATGGCACGTGTATCGAGAGAACGGGAATGTATGGGGCTTGAGGGCCGGACAGGGCTACGAACCTCGACCTCAGACGCGCGAGTATCGAGCAGCTCCGTTCCGAAACGCGGATGAGCTCGTGCGTCAGCTGCAGACGATTGTGACATGGGAGTCTTACTTCCAATTGAGCAAAATGGGTTTGCGTACTGGGCTATTGCTCTTTCTCTACCAAAAGCAGCAGCTGACCAAGCGCGTGACACTACCTTGTATCTGCCTCTGCGTTCTCGTGGTCTTTGCGAGTCGCATGACGCAGAGCTGTCTGTTGGACGTCCTTGGCAAAGACAAATCGACTTTGGTCGATCCCATGGCGTTCGTGTCAGCTTTTCTCGGCGTTCTCTTCGTTCTTCGCTGTGGGGCAATGGCAATTATCAACGTATTGCTTGGTCGTGCGTATCAGGCGTACTTCGGGGGCTGGCCAACAACGTGGAAAGAAGTCCCACGCTACGTCGGCTCCAAGGAATTCGCCGTCAGCACGCTGTTCTACACGGCCGCAACGGTCAGTGTGATGACACTGACACTTCGTTCTCTGTCTGAAGCAGCTTTGCAAATTGAAGCTGCGGCACTTTGCGGTGCACTGATGCATTATGTATTCCATCACTTTGGTGATCCTTGATAACGATATACACGAAGGAATGAAAGCGAAAAACCAGCCTGTTTATGGATTTTTGGATGTCTTGTAAACTTCTCTAATGTGGATGCCTGTCTGTCAACACCTTGCGATATCACGGCAGGCCCCTTTCCATTTGCTTTGGGGTGGTGCTTCCGACGACACTCTTTATCACTATCGAGCAGCGTTCGACATTTGTACATGTCGCTCGCTACGACGATTTACTGATCCTTCTTGTCGTTATGAAGACGCGCCTCGAGCTCACGAGCGTTCATACGACGGCCGATAAACTTGAGCACTTCATCGATCAAGATGACTGGGAACGAGAAGGCGAGCACCACCAACCACTCGTTGAAGTCCAATGGCGTGACGCTGAAGGTATCAGCGAGCACGTCCACGTAAAGGATGACGAAGTGGAGACCGAACGACACCACCATGGCGATGAGCAAGTAAGGGTTGCACCATGGTGGCATGGTCACAAGACTGTTGTCTTCCGAGAGAGCGTTCAAAGCGTTAAGCATCTCGATAGCAACCAAAACCGACAGCGACAGCGTCGATGCACTGCGCTTGCCGTCCGTGAAGTAACGGCATGGGTCCGACGAGAAGTCAAACCCATCAAAGTTGTTCACCTTGAAGTCCTTCCATTCGTGGCACTTGCTCCAGTTGGACAGCTGGTAGAACGTAACCAAAGTGTGGCCATCGCCCGACGCTTCGTAGTACATGTACCAGTACGCGAAGACACCAACGCAGGCAAGACCGACGTAGATACCGACGACCATGTAACGGAAGAACACCCACTT
>NSDO01000114.1:334590-344890 GCA_002286825.1 Lagenidium giganteum
TCGTCTTGACTGGCAGCGTCACCTTTGGTGGGACTTGAAGACCGAAAGACTTGGCCACGCCTTGGAGATCCAAACGACCCACATCAAAGATCGTTTTGAGCGAGTGGGAGGCGTATGCGAGCAAGTAACCACGATACGCATCCTTGGCAGATTTGTGTAAATAGTACACCTTCTCCACCAGCTTCATCAATTGTGACTCGACATTCGCGATCTTGCTGGTCGGGAAGTCGTACTCGTTAAGAGCCACCTTAGCAGACTTCAGATACTTGAGGAAGCTGAGCTCGTCTGGCAAAAGCATGAGCAACGCCTTACCCTTGCCAGTAGCACCACGCGCAGTACGACCGACACGGTGAATGTATTCGCGAGGATCATCTGGAGGGTCAAACTGGATGATCCAGTCGACAGCTGGGATGTCGAGACCACGTGCAGCCACATCCGTACAAAGCAAAATACCTGACTTGGCGTTACAGAACTGGAAAAAAGTGGTAGTTCGCTTGTTCTGCTTTTGCTTGCCGTGAATGTCGAGCACCGGAATGTCGATGTAGTTGAGCAGCTCGCCATAGAACTTGACAGCTGCGCAAGAGGAGAAGAAAACCATCACCTTCTTCTTTAGGTTCTTTTTCAAGAACGTGAACAACAAGAGGAATCGCTTCTCGCTTGGCGTGACGACGTAGCCCTGTTCCAGAGTTGAAACAGTAGCCTTGGTGTCCTCTTCCTCGACACCGACGTAAACAGGCTTCTCCTTGATAGACAGACGCGCAAGGTCCTCCACCTTCTTGGTCTGGGTGGCACTAAATAGCATCGTTTGGCGCTCCTTAGGAATACACTTGATGATCTGGCGCATTTCTTCTTCGAAACCAATCGAAAGGATACGGTCGGCTTCATCGATCACAAGAATCTGGAGGTTGTGGTACACAAAGCCCTTCGTGTTCTGCAAGTGGTCAAGGAGACGACCTGGCGTCGAGATCAAAATGCTGACACCCTTGATCAGCTTTTCCGCTTCGGCTCGACGGTTGGCACCACCCATCACGATACCGTGCGTCTGCGAGTGGTACTTGCAGATCTCGCGCACAACACCGTAGATCTGAAGCGCCAATTCACGCGTAGGCGAAATGACAATGCAGCCAGTGCCCTTGCGGGTCGTAAACTTGACCTTGTGGAGCAATTCCACCGACGGAATAAGGAACGAAAGCGTCTTACCGGAACCAGTCTTAGCAGCACCCAGAAGGTCCTGACCAGCAAGCAAAGGACGGATCGACTGCGCCTGAATCTTGGTCATGCGCTTGAAACCCATATCAGCAAGTGCCTTCTTGGTTGGGTCCGAGAGTGGCAAAGACGCAAAATCCTCCGACGAGAAGTAGCGTTCGTCCATACCGTCGGAGTTACCGTGCGAGGCGGCCTCGGCCAGAGCCTTTTCCGTCTCTTCATCGACAGCATCGTCGTTGTCATCGGCTTCCTCTTCTTCGCTCTCTTCCTTGGCCTTCTCGACTTCCTTCATCACCACCTTGTCCTTCTTCTGCTTGGATGCCTTGGCTGGAGCAGGCTTGGCGTTCTCGCTGGCCTCCGTCTTGGCCGGCGTGGCCGCCGCCACCTCGCCGCTCTTGCTGCGCTTCTTGCCCATTATTGCGATTGATGACTCGGAGCTCTTCACCAATCAAACACCCASGCCAATGACGCTTCACGTCTCAAAAACCCCAACAACTCGGACTTGACTGGTTCGGGTTCAATTTCAACTCCGCAAGTGCGTTTAGCGTTACTAACCTCTGGGATAAAAACCGCCACCGGTTTGGCTGGTGGCAATGCAACCGGCCAGTGACATTCTGGAACAAGTACGGTGTCTTTTGATTGGTTGAAATAAAGGACCAGCATTCTGGACTTGTCTGATGTGGTCCACTGTGAACGAGTGTGGCACGCACGTTGGGCTCGAGAGAGCCACTGATCAGAGCATTGACCACCATGCTCCGCCGTTCTGCACGTCTCGGCGCGCACGCGCTCCGACGTCTCGCCACCGCCGACCAGCCGCACAACGACCGCATTCTGACGCGGTATGGTGTGCGTGCCCAGTCTCGCTCGATGGGAATCTTCTCGGACATGAAGAAGCAATTCCAAGCCGAGCTGGAGAAGAATGAGGAGCTCAAGAAGTCGCTCGAAGAGCTCGAGAAGACTAAGGAACAGCTCAAGAACGTCGAAAAGGTCGCAAAGGAAAAGATCCAGGAGGTTTCGTCCAAGACGGGTGAGGCGGCGAAGAGCTGGCAGGAACAGGCGACTTCAGCCACACAGAAGATCAAGGAGAACTACACGTCCGCTGCTGCGAGCGAGAGTGAGAAATCAGAAGCCTCCGAAAGCGAATCGGAAAGTGCCAAGGACGGAAGTAATCGAACGTCTGAAGAGGTGCGTACATGCAACTACTAACCCAACTTGCGGCGTCTAGATCTGACATGTTACTACTGTCCATTAGGATGGAAAAGCGAGTGCGAACAACAGTGAGGACGCTCAGTCGTTCGTCATGAAGTTCTTTGCGAAGATCACAGAGACTCGCAACAAAATCATCAAGCCAGACACTCTTCCTAAATTGAAGGACGAGTGGCGCGATGCGGCTAAGGAGCTCTTCGGCTCAAAGGAGTCACGTTCCGTGGACGAGGCACTTTCTTCTGTTCGCACACCGAGTGTGGTGAAGCAGCAAAAGCCAGCTGAAGGTGCTGAAGAAAGCGAGTACACCGGTTCTAGTGCCCTTGTTGCTGTGAAGGAAGAAGAAAGCGCGTGGCAGAAGGTCAGCGCCCGATTCCGTGAGGCGCCAATTATTCAGGGCATTTTGGATGCGGCCAAGCAAGCAGCACGAACAGAGGCGGGCAAGAAGGTGTCTGCCACTGCTAAGCAAGCGAAAAACAAGATCGGTGATGCCCGTGAAGATGTCCTCGAATTCTGGGAAACCAGTCAAAATCCGTACGTCAGGTTCGGCTAGTCTTTGTCTCAGCGCCGCCTAACTTCTTTGCTCGTGGTTTTCCAGGTGGGTGTATCGATTGTCATCAATCTACGATGGCCTTTTCGGAGAAACGCCAATGGCTGTCGCGATCAAGTAAGTCTTGATGGGTCTACATACCACGAGTGGCTCGACAAAGTGACAAATATATTCCATCATCACTAGGGAAATCCGCCGTGCCGAGCCAGACTTCATTCTTGAAGAATGGAAAGACGTAAGTTCGCTTCGTCGGGATCTCCGACCTTATTACATCCGCGCTGATATTCTTGTTGGCAACAGCGCATTGAAGAAATTGTGCTACCAGGCGTCTTGGAAGCCTTCTTGCGAGGAAACAGTCGCGACTTGAAGAAGTGGTTCGGTGAAGCAGCCTACTCTCGAATCAATATTGCTATCCGTGAGCGCAAGTCTGAAGGTAAGTGCATATGGAGCATGCGCTTCGTTTACGTTTGGTCTCTGAAAGCGATCTTCGTTGAGCAGGTTTGGTGATGGATCCAAATGTTCTCAGCATCGACCACGTCGAAGTGATTGAAGCTACGGTGCGTGTATTTTGTGTCCCTTTATTGGGATTAAAGATCACTGATTCTATGTGTCTATTGGAAAAGGCTGAAGATAAGCAGGCTCCGATTATTCTGGTCCGTTTCCAGGCGCAACAGATCAACTGCATTCGCAACCGCGAAGGTGAAGTCGTCGAAGGTGCTGAGGATGAAGTCCTTGCATACTTCTACATTTTCGCCTTCCAGCGTGACTACGATGATGAGCAGGAAGCTCTGCGATGGCGCATCGTCGACTTGCACATGCAGCGCGGTGGTAGATATTACTAGAGACCGAGGCTTCATTAGATGTCCGATAGGTATACTGTACATCAGTATACGTCTACTTCAACATGCGTGACCAACATTCTGAAAATTTCCGTGCGGGAGGGCATCGTCAAAAGGCAATTTGCCACGTCGAGCCCAAAGGACAGAGAACCGGAGCGAGCAAGATGGCAGGCGCACGCAGGTAGCTGCAGAGGGCATGCGGATGCGGTGGGCGGATGATAAAGTGTGGCTTCTAGTCGAGAGAAGCAGGCAGCGAGTCAAGCGGTGGACCCCGCGGTTGTGGGACAGTCGGACGATGAAGACGACTTGAGATCATTCGAACCGATTGACCTTCTTCAAGATGCCGGGATCAACGCTGCTGATATCAGTAAGCTGAAGGAGGATGGCTTCGTCACGATTGGACAGCTCTTTCAAGTATCGCAGAGGAGACTGCTCGCCGTGAAAGGTATCAGTGAAGCAAAAGTTGACAAGGTAAGCGAAGGAACGGAACAGAGCATTATTGAATATGAATGTTGACAATGCACTGGTATAGTTGCTGCAAGCAGGGCGAAAGGTGAGACGCCAGCGTGACCAGAGGTTGAAGTGGCCTCTTACAAACAAATCACGACCCTAGCTCCTTCCCGAAAAGAGTGGTTTTGTGTCAGCAAGCACGCTTTACGTGAGAAGTAAGAACAAGATCTTCATAACAACAGGATCCAGACGTATGACATCCATTTCTACTGGGTTTGCTGGAGTTGCTGATCTTGGCGAGATTGCAGAACTTGATCAGATCCTCGGTGGTGGTTTGGAAACAATGTCAGTGACCGAGGTATGTGACACATGCACATTTCGGGAAAATTGTATGCAGGATTTGTTGACGATTCTCTCATAGGTTCACGGAGAGTTTCGGACGGGAAAAACGCAACTGTGTCATACGGTACTGTACTGCTGGAGAACTATGAGAACAATATCCGTGTTGGTGATACCAACTGTGCTCTAGCTATGCGTGACGGCACAACTACCTCGGTCCCAGGGTGGAGGAGCTGGTACACTTGTTGAAGTTGATGTATGACCTGTATCATCTCTAACTGAACGTGCAGGCAAGGTTGCGTATGTGGATACAGAAGGGACCTTCAGACCGGTGATTTTAGCAAACTTTTCCGACTACAACGGTCATGCGATAACTTCGTTGTGTATTCCAGAATCGAGTCGCGGAAATCGCGAAAGCACGCTACAACATGGTGTGACCTATCAGGATTCGTCTACACTTCATGTGGCACTTGAATTTCCAATTGAACTCTAGGATGCACCAGACGTTTTGGATAACGTTATCGTCGCGAGGTCAGTCCGCTCGTAGATTCTGGAATAATAAATGATGTCTAATCCAGAGCATTTGATGATAGAGCTCATAGTCACGATGTTCAGATGGATCTTGTGGTCAAACTTGGCGTGCTCTTTGCGGTTCGGCATACTGAGTTTCCCTTGACACATTAGAGAGGATAACTTTTTTTTTTGCATAGGACCCGGACCAAGGCCCATTTCGCCTCCTCATCATTGATTCGGTCACAGCTCTCTTTCGAACTGACTTCTCAGGAAGGTATGTATGACACTACAGGTTCAACGGAATTATGCAAAACTAATAGTCCTTGTTTATCAGAGGCGAGCTTAGTGAACGCCAACAGCGGCTGAATCAGCATCTTATTCGACTCGTGAAGCATGCAGAGGTTGGCCAAACTACGAATGATATTACTTTTTCCACCACTTACGACTCCTTTTCAGGAGTTCAACATTGCCGTACTCGTTGTCAACCAAGTAATGGCTGATCCCGGAGCCAACGCAATGTTCGGTCCTGTTATGAAGCCTGTTGGTATGTAGAGAATGAGTGCAAGTCTTGTTTCTCATTCCCTCACCCGCGTTTTGAAAGGCGGTCATGTAATTTCCCATGCTGTCCACACAAGAGTCTTGGTAGGGATGTATCGAGTTGGATACTCAATTGTGAAGACTCATGTTTAGCTTTCTAGATGAAAAAGGGGCGAGGAGAAAATCGGATTTGGTACGTTGCTCCACCACCTCATCATCCGGATATGCGATTATTGATCCATACCATATTGGCTTTGCGTGCAGTAAGGTGATTGACAGTCCCTGCATGCCTGAAGCCGAGTGCACAATCCAGCTTTGTGCCGGGGGGATTGCCGACTCAGACGAATGATAGATTTAAGGCAGCATGGGATACACAGAAGACAGATAGAAGAAAGCAAATAAATAGAGTCTACTTTCATAAATACGAATGATGAGCTGGAGGAATTTCTACATCACAGGTGCTCGAATAGCACTCTTTTGTTCATCCAACTGCATAAACCATGTCGTATTGTACGGCGACCGAACATGTGGGTTGATATGCTCGACACCGATTTGGAGTTCGTAAGGCAGAGCTTCGATCTCCTCTCGAGGGATGAACCCAGCATTCATGCGAATTGCCTGCATAGCTAAAATCACCAGAGTTGGCGGCTGGTGGACCACTGTGTAGCGATGAACATCGTTGTTCCTCTCGACACCATTTGATCCACCGAAAATGAACATTTGATCTTCATGCATCACGGCAGTGTGGAAGTCGCGAGCATCTGGCTGGCCAGGTTCATCCTCGTAAATCGTCCACTCTCCTGTTAGAGTGTTAAACTCACTCATCTCGTTCCGTCGGGTTCCCGAATCGTCTCGTCCGCCAAACATGATGAGGCGATGAGGCTCACGTGTCAACTGCACGATAGTGTGTGCAATTCTGGACCGTGGAACATTGCCCTTGCATTCCAGCTCGGTCCATGTCATCGTCTCCACGTCCAAGTAATACGCATCGATTGGCCCCTTTGGTGGATCATACAACCCACCACCAATGACGTACATCTTGTTGTCAATAACTGCGACTTGGTGCTTGTACCGCGGGCTTGGGCGTCGACCATTCATTTCTTCTTTCTTCCAAGTCCGAGTTGCCTCGTCAAAGACGTAAAGGTCATTAACGTCTCTTTGGCTCTAAGTTCCACCGAAGAGATACAATTTGTTGTTGATGGCACACAGGCTTTGGCCATATCCTGGTGGAGGGTGCGTTCCTTCTGCTTCGACTATCGACCAGCTTTTTTCTCGGATGTTGAACTGGAGCAACTTGCCCATGTTCGTTTGACCCCAATGTGGCCCTGAACCACCAAACAGGTAGATCTTAGTCTTGTCGCTGGAAGCGCACCATGTGTGAGAAGCACGACCGTCTGATTGACAAAATTGGTGTTAGCTCTGTAGTAAGGAGTTTCAACGTGAATATACACTTACCCGGTGAGATACTGTTGGATGTCTCAATGTGGGACCAGTGGTGGCGGATCAGATCAAATGCGTAGATGTCGTTGTGACAGTTGCCTTCATTGTAGCCGCCAAAAACGAACATGGTATCCCCAACTGGATCACGTGAAGAAAATGTAAGCGACTAGTATCAACATGATGGCGCCCAAGGACACGAACTTACCAACAAGAGATGAGTGTCCACTTCGAACTGGAGGACGATGACCCGAGGTGATCAACTTGCTCCAGTTGSAGAGTTCCTCTGCGCCGCCAAAATCGTCATGAGAGGGTTTGTGGCGACGTCTTATTCAAAGATAGCTCATTCCATACCTTGATCGTCTTCCTCAAACGCTTCTTCGGCGCTGAAACCGAGTCTCCGCGCCAGCGGCGACTGCGCCCATCGCGGACTGTTGCGGAAGAGCTTGAGGATATCGAACATCTCGAGGCCCGCGAGGTGTGCGTGGTAGACGAGTCGGTTGAGGGAGACTCGAATGGACTCGCCGGCAGAGGAAGATTGACACTGCGTGAGGTTCTCGAGCAGCAGCTCAATGCCGAGGATCTTGTAGTCCCCGTCCCGCAGGCGCGTCCAGAGTTGGGCGAGCCACGCGAATAGACTGTCGTCTATCTTTGTTTGGGAAGTAACCGATGCCGAAGCGTGACGCAGGTTCGCTGCTGCGCTGGAGAGTGCGAGGCTCATGCTGTTCCTCGCTCGCAAGCCAGCTGAGAAATGCGCCGTACCGTACGAAGGATATTTTGAGCGAACTTGGTGATCGACGCGTGCCCTTCCGCGGCTGTGGTCTTGTCGAGAAATTTGGGTTGCCTGCGGTACCTACAGGGGATCTGTTCTTAACGCGTTTACTTCAACCTACAGTTGCAATATAGACAAGATCCCACTGGCCGAAATGAAGGGGTTTTGGCCAATAAGATACCGCCATTAGGTTATCAAAGAGTTCGGAGCGCCACAACTCCACGATGCGCCATCTGCCAGTGCCGCAGAGCGCCAGAGGCGACATGCGCATTCCTCTTCCTCATCCACTGCCCAGTGCGACAACGTACGGCGGCAGTATCGCCCTTCAACTCGTGGTTTGAGTACTCGAACGACCATCATGAAGACTGCGGTCAAGCTCGTGCTCTGCGCTGTCGCGCTCTTGTCCTTGAACGGCCCGTCGGTCACCGAGGCCACCTTCCGAGGTCTTCAGGCGGGCAAGCACAAGGACTGTGACTCGGGACTTGAGCCAGTGCCGACACCAGCACCAACGTTCGACAAGCCAACGCCTGCACCATCTGGGCCATCCACGAAGAACCCAACGCCAGCGCCATCTGCATCAACGACGCCAGCACCAATGGGTGGCAAGCCTACCCCAGCACCAAGTGGAAGTAATTCGTCGCCAGTGCAGACCAGCGCCCCAGCCCCAACTTCCGGCAAGCCAGTGCCTTCGCCGACGGGAAATAGCCCAGTTCCAACTCCAATTTCGAATGCGCCAGCACCTACCTCGAACCCAGCACCTAGTTCAAGCAGTGGTGCTCCTGCACCAACCTCGAGTGGCCCAACGCCTGCGCCGTCGTCAGCTCCGCCTAGCACCCCAACTCCTGTTCCGTCATCCGTGACTCCTACGACGTGGAAGTTGGATGAAATCCACGATCACACTGGCAAGGACTGTAATGGAAACATCGTGTCAAACATGAAGCAAAATGTGACTGACCCAGGCTGTGCTGAGTTCTTCAGCTTCCGTACCTACAAAACGGTGGAGAAGAAGGAGGAAAACTACCACTATGCCTGCATCAAATGCACTGGAAAATTGGAGAAGTTGGTGGTGGCCGATGGCGCTGCGCAGTCGACGCTTCATCTCTGTGACAGCAAGCCAATTTGCACGCGATTCTACCATTTCGGCGAAGTCACGAGTCGCGATCTCGAGTGCGCCATCGGAAACAACGCCAAGGACAACACGGAGGAGGTATGCGTCCTCACCGACAACTAAAAGCTGGTTTCAGCTAACGATACTGCAAGAGAATCAAGGATTCCAGTAACGCTCTTGTTCATCCACTGGTCCTGTTGTACTGTAGCAAACGTAGCATCAGTGATGCACATTGTCCACATGACATGTTGCTCAGCCTCGAATGAGGGCTTTGTTGAAGAGATCCACCAGTTCTACCTGCTTTTGGAATTGGTGTTCATGGGAATCCACTTTGGGGGGGGGGGGTACCTAAGATGTACAGTCCAGTTCACAGTGGGTCTCCGAATCTCCGGCTGTGTGGACGAAACGAGTCCACTTGGGTTACTCGGTGGGGACACGCAACGGCGGGAAGACTCTCTGCTCACCACGAGCTAGATCTTACGGGCGCACATTCAGTATGCGCATGTTCGACTTGGCGATTGCCCCTTTGGTAATCATGCCTAGGCGTCGAGACTATGGCTCTCTATCGAATGGGGGCATGCACTGCGACTGAGTGACACTGGCGACGCCACAAGGAGGACAGGCGCGGGAATCTTTAGAGAGGCATCTGCTGTGTCCTTACAAACGCTTTGACAACTCCAGCGACTTGAACTGACCTTTTCGGTGCATAGAYGGGCTCATCGTTGACTCGTCCACAGATTGATTGGAGACTGCAACTCCATGGAATGGTCGCGGGTGCACTTCTAGTCCACAACGTCACGACATTTCCTCCGGTTCTTTCTCTTCCATCCAGAATGAGGATACCAGACAGGCTGGGAAGCGCCCCGCACGGTCATTCCTCATCTTCCCCCACTGCGATCACAGCGTCCGCGCCCTGAAGCAGTACACTCTCGATCGCTCGCGATTTCCAGTCTACAACAGCTCCAAAAATGAAGATTGCTGCCAAGATTTTGCTGTGCGCTGTCGCGCTCTGTGCCATGAACGGCCCAACGCTCACGGATGCCTCCACTCTTCGTGGCCTTAAGGCCCACAAGGACTGTGACTCGGGTCTCGAGCCAACCCCTGCTCCAGTGACGGGCAAGCCAACCCCAGCTCCAACTGTTGCTCCAACTCCAGCCCCAGTTACCGGCAAGCCAACTCCTGCTCCAACCGCGGATAAGCCTACTCCAGCCCCAGTTACCGGCAAGCCAACGCCAGCACCAAGTGCGGGCAAGCCAACGCCAGCTCCAAGCACGGGCAAGCCGACTCCAACCCCAACGTCGAGCGCTCCTGCTCCATCGTCGGATGCTCCTGCTCCATCGTCGGAT
>NSDO01000115.1:2425-59554 GCA_002286825.1 Lagenidium giganteum
CTCGTGACGGTCTCGACGACTGAGGCCGAGTACGTGGCGCTTGCGTCCACCGTCCAAGAGGTTCTGTACTTGGCCGCGCTGCTCGAGGAGCTGGGGCACAAGCAGACCAACGGCACACTCATTGGCGAAGACAATCAATCGACCATCAAAATCGCCAAGAACCCCGAACACCATGGGCGAGTCAAGCACATCGATGTGCGGTACTTCTTCGTCCAGGAGCGTGTGCGCTCTGGCGACATCCGATTGCAGTACGTGGCCACCGATCAGATGCCGGCCGACTTACTCACCAAGGCCCTCGGCCCCCAGAAGTTCGCCAGCCTTCGTCATCGTCTCGGTGTTCACAGCCGCGAGGAAGTGGATGCACTTCTCGCGCGCCACGCCCCATCCGACTCCAGCCACTAGACCATCAACATGGCCCTAGCGCCATCAGTGGAGTTTCATCCTGCCTCCGTAGGTGGCGCAAGGTGTCGCACCTCGAGGAAGCCATGCATGTGGAGCCAAGTGAGGCGAAGGTACCCATTGTGCCTCCACATCGCACAGGCRCTAAGGTTCTCCACTAGTGAGGCTGTTGTGACACACATTCTGGCTGAGTGTTCGTCCCTGGAGCGCTGGCTCAGTGGAGACACAATAAGCAGTGTGTACACGACGGTACTCACCTTGCCCAGGGTTTTTCCCTCAGATGAGGTTATTCCCTCGTGGCGGTACCCTTTAGAAATAGATTAGATCCGACCCGGATGGACCGGTTAAGCACTCTCTAATTTACGAGCTTCTTCCCCGCGTCCCAAGACTGTCACCGCACCCGAAAGGGTCAACGGTGTTTCCTCTGCCAGTCCAGCAAAAGTACAACGAAGTCCAACAAGGTGAGCTACGAATATGTCAACATCACAACAAAAAGGTTTAGAAGGCCTCTCGTTGCTTTTATGGTTACGCGTTACGCGTGTAACCCCAGAGTAAGCTAAAGTACATTCTGATAATAGGACGATCGCGGGAGTTAACTTGCGCAAAGTGAATATTTCCTGACATCATTCCTTTAAAACTAGAACAGTTCTAGACCTCTCATACGTGAACGACTGTCACGCGGGCAACTCCACTGAATTCGATGACGTTTCAATCGATAGTTATCATAGGTGATCAGGCAGGTCAGTTCTGGATGGTTCTGAGAACCCGGTGTGAAACTTCGGAACCGTTAATTAAAACAGCACGCAGAGTGATTGCCAGTGATAACTAATGCAGTGAATGTTGGCGGTTCCGAAGTTCCCGAAAAAAAGAGCGAATCTTCTTTCTGATTGCTAATCAATCGATCATACATACCCCCTCATCAGGGGTCCTCATTTCTTAAGCATCAGTGATGGAGCGCTGATTGAGGAAAACGCTTTTTAGCCGATCAAAACAAAGCATCAAACCCGACAATTGAGTGTGATTGAGGGTGCAGCGATGCTTCACTCAGTGAAGGTCGCACACTGACGTTCACTGTGTGCGACCTTTGGTTGTCGCTGAGCAACATGCCAAGAGCAACGAACCGCCAGGACTCGATTCAAGCCGTGGAGATGCTCATGTATCTTCATGTGGGAGGCGCTCTGCGCCTTGTTCGCACCCCGCCTGAGCCACTCGCTCAATACTACAAAGGGCAAACACAACGCCACTTGTGTAGAAGAGGGAAAGATTTGTACTGAGCATTAACCACTGCTATCGGGTAGGGTGTCCCTTGGGCTCTCCAACGCCACCGGTCGCACCATCGGGTGGTGTCTGTGGGCTGAGATCTTTATGGAAAGATCGCTTTTGCAAACTAACCTTTGTCACAAATATCTCAACCCCTGCGACAATACCTGCGAACCTAAGCAGGAGGCCATGGGTTCAAGGTCGCAGAAAAGAACAAGATATACCCTATCCCTACTGGTATAGTAATATATCCCAACAGTGTCCCTGGGACAATATCTGCAATATCTCAATAGTATCGTGATCATCTAGCAAGATTTCGCCAAATCTGGGACAGCGATCACTGGCGAGACGTGCGCCACACGCGGCTGACATCGCCGCTCAATCTCACAACAAAACCCGACCGCGACACCACACCACTAACTTTCAAGCCTGAAATGTGCGGTGAGGATTAATACACCCGAAAAGGACGTATACCATGAATACGATGATCGTATGTGACGACCGACGGCAAATTCGATATATCTACTCTGGTTGGTCCGGAAGCGCTCATGATCAACGTGTATTCAAGAATTCGAGATTTGGATCGTCGACAGATGCGCTGATGGGCAGCACGCAATACGTTGTTGCTGACTCTGCGTATTCGCCGAGTTTGCATGTCATTCCATCTTTCAAGAACGTTGATCCTGGCCGAACTGCATATTCGTATCAAGTCGGAAAGGTATGAAGCAAGTCGTAAATTTGATCGATTGCTGTGCAATTATGCATAAACGACGAATTAATCCGGACACACCAGAGCGATGAAGCAACGCTTGACCACGCGGCGGTCAAGCGCAGATTCGACGCGTTGGTGGAGACTGCTCGTCGCGACGATCTGGAATCCCTTCGCGCATCAGGCACCGTTGAAGAATATGAAAAGCGCAAGCAATTGCTGACGGACGTGCGCATGCTACTGGACCACTTCCTAGAAAAAAAGGACAGCCAAACCCAAGCCGAGCAGCGGCAAATTCAGCTACGAGCCCAAGCCACTAGCGATATCATCGGCATGGCAATGGCTGGTGTAAAGCGTCGCCATGATGACGATGATGATAGTACTGCCGACGGCGATTTCGTGTCTCCTCGCAAACGCAAGGCGACGTCACGAATTGCGGATCATCTGGAACAAAAAGGCGAGAAGCGCTATGAGGAAGCCCAGTTGCGTCGAATGGAATTGGAGCACCAGCAGCGTCGCATCGATATTGAAGAGCGCCGTGCATGCGCCGAACGGGAAGAACGACAAACATTGATGGGTTTCCTGGCAACTACTATGGCGTCAATGCAGAGGCAAAATGACGCCATGATGCAGCTAATGGCTCAGCTGAGAGGCAAGTCGGATTATTGAATGCAGATTAGAACGAAGCTGCAATGCAGACTATACTAGTTTGCTGTCTGTAAGTACGGACGGTGGTGATAACCCACCGTCCGTACAGGAATACTGGCCAGCAACACCGCCACCTTGTACATGGTTGCAGCTGCAATTTCTGATTCCGGGCATGATCACAAATTGCCCAATATCGCACCAATTTCCCGAACTCCCATTCCACACAGATTCGAACCTTGCTCATTGCGGCGTTGAACCGCTCTTGCTGTGCGGTCAGTCGCGAGCCTTTGAAAGGCGAGAGCAGATACTGCTGTCGTCCATAAGCCGGATCGCCATATATGACGAAGTTGCCTCCATCAAAGGCGTCCACCACGTCTTGCAGGAGCTTGCTGTCGGAGAGTACGTACGCATCATGACGACTTGCTGGCAGGGGGCCATGCAAATGCGCGATGAGACCATTCGGAGCAACGAGCGACTGAAACTTGATGCCATGCTTTCGCTTGTGCCCGTTGTAGCAATACTTCTGGTTTCTTGATGGACGACATACCTGCCTCACCGTGCCATCTATAAAGCCAACGCAGCACGATATCGGAGCGCCCTTATGCTCCACCGCACGAGAAAAGCGACCCAGATCTTCTCTTGACCAGCCATGGGACGAGAGTCGGAAGAGAAATTTGAACTTGTTGTGGATATGCGTGAGAACATCACCGCAAACCTTGGACAGCGCGATGCTGCTATAACCAAACAGGTGCTCGAGATCGACAAGCCGATTTGGATATGCCATTCCGCGCAGAAAAATACACAGTGCGTGCTCTGGACTGATGTCGTAGCTCTCATGCAGCGTGATGTTGAACAAACGTGCGACACGTGAGATTGGGAACAAAGTACGCTGATTTGTAATTAAACAAACAATCGACGCTAGTGACTCACTGCTGGAAGGGGCGACTAAATGGGCAACTGTTCAGTGTCACGCCAACACAGGTGAGCTTCAGTCGAAAATGAGCATCCATGTTTATGCAGAACTCGCGTAGAACAAGTATGATCCCACGAGAAGGGGGCTGTATGATCCCAGAGGAAGAAAAGAAGATCACGTAGCCTCCCATGGGAGAAACGTAGCACGCAAGGTTCGCTAATGCATTCAGTTCCAAACTACCTAACTCGTCCTCAAGTCGTCTACTCCCCCTGCTACGAGTGTCTAATAGGTCATGAGCCCAAACGGCAGTACAACGGCAGACGCGACGGTTGAGCAAGAAGGTGAAGATGCATGCCTAGAAGGTGCTGCAGAGGCAGAGAATCCGACTGTATTCTCAGCAATGCCTCAGTCGCGAGTTGATGCAGAAAGACTACCAGTCCGCCAATACCCGACCAGCGACGACCAACTGTCGAAGCTGATGGAACTCATCGGAAACGTGGCAGACCGACTGGATAAGTTGGAGGCATCGCAGGTGGCACCAACTCGACAAGAAGCGGGGGGCAAGAGGAGTTGACACAGTCCATTCCGGCCAGTCACTCACGAACGACGGCTTCGACTGGAATCGCTTGGTGAGCTTGATGCCATGGAGCTGGAGCCGCGGTCAGTTCTTCGGGAAACGATGCATCCCAGTCATGTGGAATGTGACCGACAAAGGCACGCTGGGGCTGGCACCTGCCATCACAACAACCACCAGTGTATTTGCCACACACGGCGCCGGTGCAACCCACCCCCAGCATTGACAAGCGGACACTAAGTCAAAAGGATTTTAAGCTGGGAATTCGAGCTTTTGATGGCAAGGAGGTATATGCTGGCCTTGGCTCCGATTTCGTGTCATGGGGCAAGCGCTTTGTGCGGGATGTAGCTTACGCGGAAGCTACTTGCGGTTATCAGTGGGCGGAAGACGTCAAGGTTGAAGTGTTCGGCCACCACCTCCAAGGGATGCCCGAACTGTACTACAATCGACAGGTTGAACACTGGTAGCGCCAATGTTCAGCCCTCTGGTTCATTCTGGATCAGATGAATGATGCCTTTAGAACGACAGTCTCGTCGGCACAAGGGATGCGGTTGCTTAGCCAACGCAAAGACGCGAGAGGAAGCTGGCCCGAGCATCTTCTATATTTGGTTGCGATGGGCAGTGCAGCAAATCTAAGCGACGACATGATCGTCGAAAGTGCGGTGCTGCACGTGTCGCCAGAGCTGAAGAACGTGCTCATGGCCAAGTACGACGCACGCAGACTAGACCATCTGGAGCAAGCCGAAGAGCTAGCTCAGTTCGCACAATTGATGGAATCTACAGGCAGAAACCCAAGCGAAAGACCAGTACCAGTTACAAACAGTGTGGTCGTCGACGCTGGGACTGCAGGTAAACGCTGCTTCTCGTGTAACGAAGTGGGGCACCTCAAGCGAGATTGAAACGAAACGGGGGAATGAAATAGGTATCGTTCTCTCTGGCGGTGATGGATGGTAGTGTCCAACCTGGATTCTGGACTCGGGATCGAGTCGGCACCTGGTTGGTGACCTGAAGCGTCTCGAAGATGCCAAGGAATGCACGAGCACCTGCGTCTTACCAGATAATGAATTAGTGCAAGTGACGCACATTGGAAGTGTGACGTTGAACGACTTGGTGAATGGACGGGGTCAAGAAGTGAAGCTGACCAACGTCTACTACGCACCAAAACTCGCCAGAGATCTCTTATCGTATGGTGAGCTCGAGAAGCGTGGATGTCGTCTGGTATACAAAGACGGCAAGCGATACGTTGAACGGCGTGCCGACCAGCAAGTGATATTTGAAGTGAAGCTTCGGAACAACGTGTTGGTGGTCGACACAACAGTCACCACGTTCGACGCAAACACTGAATCCGGTGTGCGCAGTGGGCGAGCAAGCCGACAATCAACTCGAGTGTCAGGTTCAAAAGGGCACGCTGATGGAGTTTCATCGGCGGTTGGGTCACCTAGCCTGTGACACCGTCGAGAAAATAGCGAGCGATGCTGCTTCTGGAATCGAGCTCACGGACCGCACGCGAGAGGTGTGCTTGGTGTGTGCAGAAGGAAAGCAGACCAAGAACAAACAGCCCAAGGCAGACAGTGGCGCAAACTCGCCTATCGACCGCATCGGAGGCGTAGTTTGCAGCGATCTCAAAGGGCCGATGACGCCAAGAGACCGCCTTGGCGATCGATATATGATCAAGTTTATTGACCACAAGTAGTGTTACACTCGTGTGTTCTTGGCGAGGATCAAGCCGCTAAAAAGTTTGAACACTTTCTCGTGTTCTTCGAGAAGCGCTTTCATTGCCGTGCACACGTTCTACGCACTGATGGAGAAGGAGAATACAAGAATGTTGAAGCTTTTTGTGCGGCGACCGGCGTTGTACGCCAAGTCAGCAAACCCACGAATCAAGCAAGCAACGGCAAGGTCGAGCGTATGCACCGGACAATTGTCAATATCCCTCGTTGCATGCTCTTTGCCGCTGAAACGCCCCTGAACTTGTGGGGGGATGCAGTTGAATACGCCGCCTACATTCTCAATCGCAGTCCCACCAAGGCTAACGTTGCTCGCATGTCGCCAATTGAGATGTTGACAGGCAAGAAGCTAACCTTGGGGATATAGTCATCTTTGGTTCGCCGTGCACTATCCACCTACCGTCCAACAAGGGTGCTCTCGCCAAACGTGGTGTCGAAGGTTTCATCCTCGAAAAAAAAACGACGAGACGAAGGGCTACAAGGTAATGCGCTCCCGCCACCGCGAAGTGGTTACAACACAACACATCCAAAACATTGGTACTCTCACGGACTCGCAGAACGACGCTTTGAGGACTCGCCTGCGTGAGGAACTTCAAGAAGCTGCTTCACGGTCGGAAGGAGTACGCACCAACCATGACGCACCAAGCAATTTGGAGATCGTGGCTAACGCCGTGCTTCCAAGAGATCCTAAGAATTATCGAGAAGCGATGGCCAGTCCAGGCAAAGATCGATGGCAAGAGGCCATTGACCAAGAACTCAAGTCGCTAGAAGACAATGGTACTTGGGAAATTGATATCAAGCCAGCTTGATTGACGCCACTACATACGAAGTGGGTGCTCAAGACGAAGACGAACGCGGATAGGAGTATCGAAAAATAGAAAGGGCGCTTGGTGTCTTGCGGTAATGAGCAGGTGTACGGCGTGAACTACACCGTGACGTTCTCTGCTGGGATGGAAAACGTGACATGCAAGTTCGTGTTCGCAATGGGAGTCATTTGGGGAGTGCCAGCAAAACATTACGACGTACCAAGCGCTTATCCACGCGCTGGAATGGAAGATGGATTGGAGTTTATCCTCAGCATACCACATGGAATGATTGTGACTGCGTCTACTCTCGCTCGACATCACGTCAATCATGTCAACGAGCTGGTGCTGCGCCTTAGAGTCTTTATGGACTCAAGCAAGCCGGTCGCTTATGGAGCAAGAATCTGCATAAGTACCTTCTGATGGCTGCTGGGTTTCGACAGTGTCTCTCGGACATGTGTCTGTACGTCGCGGTGGACGCAGGTGGAGTCACGCTCGTTGGCGTATACGTTGATGACCTCTTGGTCACGGCCACCGATGCGGCTCGTGTGAGCAAGATTGGAAACCTGCTGAAGGACCTCGAGGGCAAGAGTCTCGGGAAGGCGTCCAAGTTTCTAGGTAATGCGACTCACACATACCGATGATGGCAGTGTCGCGATGAACCAAGAACAACTGATCGCGGAATTGGTTACTCAGAATTGGATGGTGGAAGCAAAGCCTGCTCGCACTCCAGTTGGAGGTGAGGCAAACGACGTCCTTGGTGATGATAGGTTCCTGCAGGCAACAACAGATGGTCTGATCATTAAGGATTTACAGTCCCTGGTGGGAAGTTTGCTATGGATCGCACGGATGACACGTCCAGACATAGCTTTTGCCGTCCACAAAGCTGCAAGAAGAACCCATCAGCCAACGGTAAAAGACTGGAAGCTGGCAAAGAGAGTGCTCCGATACTTATAGGAATGAAGTCGATGAAGCTGGTGCTTCAGCGCCCTTCCGAAGTTGGGCATCTCTGAAGCTCAACTCATTCAGCGACGCAGATTTTTCAGGGGATCAGAAGGACCGTAAGTCAATCAGTGGTGGCGTATTACAGCTTGAAGGTATGTCCATCGGTTGGCTGTGCAGGAAACAAGGTGCAGTGGATTTGTCGACGATGGAAGCCGAGTTCGTCGCGGCAAGCCAAGTTGGCCAAGAGCTGCTCGGAATGAGGGAGACAAAGAAGGAAATCGGCGTTGCCGTGGTCGAGCCAATGCCGATGGGTATCGACAACCAAGCAACCATTCGGCAAGTGGAAAGCGAAGAAAGTTCCTGCAAGTCAAAACATGTTGATGTCAAACTCAAGTACATCAAGCACTACGCTGTGGACGGAGTCGTCAGGCCGCACTACGTCCAGACCGACGTGATGGCTGCAGACTTACTCACGAAGGAGTTGCCAGCGCCTCGAATCAACGAGCTCTGTGCACTTCTTGGACTACAGCTGATCTCAAGTGTGGAATGCGGCTGAACATTTGGGAAGAAGTGTTGGAAGGAGCGACTAAATGGGCAACTGTCCAGCGTCACGCCAACACAGGCGAGCTTCAGTCGAAAATGAGCATCTATGTTTATGCAGAACTCGCGTAGAACAAGTATGATCCCACGAGAAGGGGGCTGTATGATCCCAGAGGAAGAAAAGAAGATCACGTAGCCTCCCATGGGAGAAACGTAGCACGCAAGGTTCGCTAATGCATTCAGTTCCAAACTACCTAACTCGTCCTCAAGTCGTCTACTCCCCCTGCTACGAGTGTCTAATACTCACTTCCCTTGGGCTTCACTTGAACTACTTGGACTCACTTGGACTTAAACTTCAACTAGTGGTTCGCACGATTTGCTCTGCGCCGAGCTCTCGCACTTGCAGCACGGTGTGATTCTTGATGAGCAGTCCATGTACCACGTTTACTGAATCGTTCAATGGCAACCAGTCTTGATACTCAAACAACAAAATTTGTATCTCAGGAGCGCAAGCATTGAATGCTTGCGCTCGTTTCCCTGAGAACATTTTTTCACAGATCACGTCCGATTTGTTGAGAAACGAGCTCAATCGAAAGCCCTGGATCTTGCGGTTGTCCCCATGTGCATAGGTTGGTGTCGGACTTTTCGGGTTTAGACTAGTTATGTTTTCCGTGGTCTCATTTAATGCTTGCGCTCCAAAGATACCGAACTATTCAGTCGTCAATCCGCTTTTCAACTCCTGGTTGCCTCAAACAGCGCTCGCTTCGTTGAATACTCACAGGACGCTCGATTGGATGTTCTCTCGATAACGATCGGACACAGCGCGTTCACAGCCGCCTGGAACAATTCCGATGATTTCAACATCCGCAGCAACGTTAGTCTTTGTTTCCACGTCACCACCACCGCCAGCGTCCACCAACTGCAACCAATGTTGGCCCGTCACTTCGCTTTTCCAAAGAAAGTTGGAGCGTGCAGCTTTGAATGCAAGCAAGGATTCCACGAAGTTCTCTCGCGGAAGATCATCATAGATCTGCTTTTGATGGCAGTATAGGTGTTCGTTTTATTATGATGGTTGGTGACTGGCAACGTTCGCGACACACAGACACACAGCTTGATTACTTTTCGTGGTGAGGTGGCTCGCGCAGCATGGAGGTCATGGATGGCGCCACCTCGTTCACCGACAAGATCGGCGACGCCAACTTGTCATCACGAGGCAGGTAGTTAAGCAGTGCACTCCAGCCCGTGCGGCCGGCCGAGTTGCCGTAGCCGTACACGAAGTACGAGATAATCGCACCACCGATCCAGGCGCAACCCAGTCCCATGCCGAGGAACGAGATCTGCGCAATGAGATACCAGTCCAAGAGGATCGACAGCACCGGAATCCATGGCACCAGCGGAGCCGAGAAGTTAGCTGGATCGTTGGGCTGCTGTGGGCACTTAATGGCCAGCATGGTTGTCGTGACAATCAATCCAATGAAGAACACGATGGCCAGGACGAGGCAGACGATCGAGTCATTGTTCATGTAGCCAAGCTGGAACGTGTAGCTGGTCGCGAACGCGGTGACGACAGCCGAGAACACGAGCCATGGCGCCAGGCGAGGCGAATCACGCTTGGTGCGGATCATGAGCAGCGCTGAGTTGGACATGATGAGCGACAGGAGAATGCCGAAGCTGACGAGATCCCAGAGCGCCGTGAACGGCACGAGGAACGCCATGGCCGTGAAGAAAATACCGGTGATGAGCGTGTTCACAAACAGATTGCCACTGTCGTCGACCTTGGCGAAGATCTGTGGCATGAGACCGTCACAAGCCAGGGCATAGTTGACACGTGGCTGGGCAAGAAAACTGATCAAGACGACGACTGGCATGGTGATGCACTCACCAGCGTGCACGATCTGGGCGGCCCAGTTCCAATGGACAGCCTTGAAACCATCAGCGAATTCACAGGCGCTTTCGTACGAGACCATGCCAGCCAGAGCGAGCGACGAGAAGGCACTGAGGAACATGGTGCCCAACACGACGCCGATGACGGCGCGAGGCATCACTGTCTTGGGGTTCTTGGCTTCGGCGGCCAAGCAGCACACTTCATCAAAGCCAATGTAGCCGAAGAACGCCTGCGACGCACCCGTGATGACGCCCTGGATGCCAAATGCCATGACGGGGTCGTCGGCCTTGTTGATGTGACGTTCTGGGATGAATGGCGAGTAGTTGGACGGCGTGACGGCGGAGAAGCCCGCGATGATGATAAACAAGACGACCGCGATCTTGATGACCGTCACGACGTTGACGAAGGTCTTGCCGAAGCGGATGCCCATGAGCAGGATGGCGACACACAGCGCCTGCACGGCAGCGGCGAGGATGTTAGCGTACTGAAGGTTGAGCCAATGGAAGTTGCCGTTGGCGTTGGCTTCGAGCAGCCACTTTTCGATCTTCTCAGCCCAGCTACGCGCCACACCGGCACCGGAGACGCCGTACTCGAGCGTGACAAGCCACGCACCAATAACGGCGGGCAGCTCACCAATGGCATGGTACGCGTATGCGTACGTGCTGCCCGAGGACGGGATGCGCGTCGTGAGCTCCATGTACGCGAAGGCGTTGAGGCAGCACACAAAGCCACCGATGAACCAGCTCACGACGGCGGCTGGACCAGCCGTTTTCGAGATGATGACGCCCGTGGTAGCGAAGATGCCGCTGCCAACCGTGGAGCCAATGCCGATGCAGATCAAGTCGAAGAGCGAGAGCGAGCGAGGCAGCTCCTCATTCTTTTCTTCGGCCTGGATCACCTTGAGCGGCTTGGTGCGGAACACATTGTCCAGGAACGTTGGCTTGGCGTTGTGATATTCTTCGTCCGCCATCGCTCGGGCTGTGGCGACTGCTGTGGGGCTGGCTGGTTCTCCTCCACGAGCGCCGATTGCGAAATGTGCGAAATGAAAGCAAGCAAGTGCACTGCAATGTGTCGGTCGTGCGTGACACCGCACAGCTGGATCGCCCATGCTGCAACCGAGCCAGCCAGCCCGGTCCTGCACAACCAGCCAGCCAGCCAGCCATGGAGGTGGAGGATGATGATCCCAGCATGGCCACGATGTCCTGACCCGTGCACCAAACGACGCGGTGCGATTCCACAGCGATCGTACCGTGACATACAAAACATGCGGCCCAGAAGTCGTGTGCTTGGCCCACGAGCACTGGAACCTGCCTGTGATTGAACAGTTATGGGATTTGTGCCAACAACCAGCTGACACGCCCTGGTGCACAAAACGATCGGTGCATTTTGTCACAGCGGACCGGATGTTCGCTCTCCTCACACTCGAAAGGCGCATCCAGCCCGACCATGCGTTCAGCGTCAGCAGTGACTCACCGCCTCCGTTGGCCAAACGGCTTGACCGGCGTTGGACCCAGGCAAGCTGGCTCGAGATCGCGAATTCTTGTGATCCAGCGGGACATCCCGTCACTAATGGCTGGACTCTGGACTGTTAAGTGACCGTCCGGTCAGTATCCCAGCTCGTCGCACGAAGGCCACTATTTCGGGCTCACGGGACTGTTCGAATTTTGGAGGGACGCTCCGGATGTCATGTGCGACCAGACACGCGTTGCCCCGTGCATGTTCTGGAGGTGAACCCCTTCGATTGTCAGCTTCAAGCGTGCCAAGATGGCGAGCAATGCGCATGCGCCACGCAAGACCACGATCGAGGAGTTCTACGACGGCCTTTATCACTCGCCCATCTACGCGCAACATCATCGCACGCTGTGCAATGTCGGCTTCCATCCGTTGACCGCGTTGCCCTCGTCAGCCGAGGCACAGTTGCTGGCGCAGCACCCGCAAGACCAGTTCAGCCTGCAGCTCTACCAAGAGCTCTTCGCGCTCGTGCCCGAAGACTTGACGCGTCGGCTCCGAGCCCAGGGCAATCGTGAAGCAGTGCGCGTGCTGGACGCTGGATGTGGTCCTGGTGGCGGTCTGTGTAAGCTGCGCACGCTCTTCCCTCATGCTGAGCTGCTCGGCGTGGACGTGTCGAGCCAGGCGATGGAGAGAACGAAGGAGAACTGGAAGGCCTTTGCCGAAGCACTCCCCAAGTTTGGTGGCTCCTCCAAGCCTCGCTTATTCCAGCAATCGTTTGAGAGCATGTCGAGCGTTGCCAGTGCGTCCGTGGACGTGGTGTGCTCGGTGCAGGCGCTGAGCGAAGCCACGAGTGTCCAGCAAGCTCTCAGTGAGTTTGCTCGTGTGCTCGTACCAGGTGGTTGGTTGTTTATTGCGGACTTCGTGCCCAGTGATGCGTCCACGGATCGCATCCAGCAGGAAGTGCTCGACCGGACTAATCCCGTCACCAGCGACCTGGAGCTGATGCAGCAGAAGCTCGTGTCGTTCAATGCCGCTATCTCGTGCAAGAATAACTCGCCGTCCATGGAGAAGCTCATTGAGCAGTTCATTCCTTCAGAATTCCAAGCAGATATGCAGACGTTCTTCTTTGTGAAGAAATCAACGCTGTACGAAGAGCTGCGGTTGGGGCAGCGTGGATATCGACTGCTGGCGCTGCGGAAGCAGGGCCGTAGCGAGACCGACTCGCCGCGTGAGAATACCAAGCAGGACGGAGAAGGAGAAAGTTGGAGTGATGCCAACGCCGATCACGGCTCAGAAAGCGACTACAGCGAGGGCGAGATCGACGATGACGACCTGCCCAACTTTTATGAGCCCACTGAGATGTACCCTCAGCTGGCCATTCTTCAAGAGAATTACGACGTCATCCTCGAGGAGATGAACGCCGTCATGCAATCCGCGGCATGGCCGTGTTGGCCAGAAAAGCATTATGCATCGGCGGCCAGCGAGTGGCGCGTGTTCCCATTCTGCTACACCTTCCCAGCGTACGACGCCAGCAGAACCACGTGGGTCGACGCGACCTGTGCCATGTGTCCACGTACGGTAGCGTTGCTCAAGAGTCTGCCAGATATCCGCACCGCGCTGTTCTCGAAACTTGGACCCAAGACCACGCTCGGCGCGCACCGTGGCTGGGCCGACCTGTCGAACGACATCTTGCGCTGCCACCTTGGTCTCGTCGTGCCCACGCTGGACAATGGCAAGCCTTGCTGCAGTATGGTGGTCGGGGACGACGCCCAGCCTCACCAAGATCGCGGACTCATGGTGTTCGACGACAGCAAACTGCATTACGCCTACAATCACCATCCGACCAAGACACGAATCGTTCTCATCGTCGACTTCTATCGTCCAGATCACTTGCCACGTGGCCGTGCACGCGGAGGTCATACCGACGAGTTGGACGAGTTCATTGAGACGTTCGGACGACAAGCAATGGGCGGCATGGCGCCCAACTAAGCAAACACAATGCCCAGCGTGAGGAAGATCGACGGTGTCTTACGATTGTGTATGTGCCTTCTGGGCCACGGAAAACTCGTTGTACGCTCACGTGCGCTCCTCGCAGATGCTAGAGTTGATGGCGGTGAGCTATCCCTTGATCTTGATGTTAAATAAGCCTAGACAGAGAAATAAATGATGGTATCAGCCACCGCGTGTTCTTGTGCATGATATGGTATCAACGTACATCCTGGCAGCGCCGTGATGTCAGCGTTGACGATGGCAGTGACGCCAAGGTTGGCCAGTGCGCCACGCACGATGCCGCAGGGAAACACCAAGAACAACAGCCCGAGCTCCTTCGTGTGCTGGTCATTTGTAGACGAAAAGGACGACAACCATCGGAAGCTAAAGTCTTGCAGCACAAACACGCCCTGCAGATGACAACCGCACGTCGGGGATCATGGATCATCGCAACCAGGGATAGCAAGACGGTGTGAGGCGATGCTTACGCGGTGGTTGGTTTGGAGCTTGTCGATCTGCTTCTTGAACACGGAGATCCAGAAGTCCTTGCACACGAACTTGATCACGTCCAGGGCTTCGTTCATCCGCGGGCGGTCCTTCGCTGACCTGTGGGTGGGAATGTCAGCATGGGTTGTTGTGCATTCGCAGACACGAATCCACTCACCGTTCTGCGAAGCGATAGCCCACGTCGTAGCCCAGCGCCTCCAGCTTGATGGTGAGCTCTTCCTTGCGGCTTTTGGCGACTTCGGCGTCGCCATCAGCAGCGACGCCACTCCACGACTCGATCGGATATCGCTCGAGCTGACAGGGACAGAACGACGGTAAGGAAACAAAATCGTGAGCAGACGCTGGCACACGTCGAATCTCATTCTTCCAGACACGACTGCACATATACACACGCAGAGACTCACCAAGGAGCGCACCATCTCGCCGTAGAACTGCTGGAAGCAGCAATCCGCGACCTCTTTCATTGCGCGTGCGTGCTCTTCAGATCAGGCGGAAGACAACATAATCCATATTTTTATCTATTTTTCACCATAGTATACTTTTGAGAAATAGTATTTAGGTTCCGGTATATTGCAGTCGTGGCGGGAAACATTGGCGCGGAACAGGCACGATGGCGATGGCAATGATGCGCGAGCGGCGGCGTGAGGCTACCAACGGCACTACCCGGGCCGCAGAGGCCACAATTGACACAAATGGATCATCCCGTGAAGATGATGCCGCTGGCGCCGCAGAGGATGACGACGAAGAAGAAGTGGATGAAGAGGAAGATGCCCGTGAACGCGCTGCAACCGACATTTCGAAGCGCATTGACCGCGCCAAGCACCGCGCGTACCTGGAGAACTCGCAGCTGACAGAGCAGGACCGTCGCCAGGTCCGATGCAAGGAGCGCGAGCTGATGCAAGACATGAAGGAGAACGCCACGGACCTGGCCAAACTGTCGTCCAACCGGTTCAAGGAGGCGACGCGCACGCTCGATCAAGTGTACGAGAACGTGTGCTACCCACGTGAGGCCAACCTGGACGCGTCGAACCTGGATGAGCTCAATTCTGCCGTGGCCAAGCAGTCCCAGGCGCTCGGCGCCAGTGATATGACCAAGTATGACGTGGCCGACCTGATCCGCGCGAGTCGCGACAAGTGTGCTCGCGATGGCAGCGCCTTCGATTGGCACGAGTTGGGAACTGCCGCTGGCGCGTGCTTCCGTGCTGCCCCAGAAACCAGCTTCTTGTGCGTTAATGCTACTGTGAGCTTTGTGGCGTCGCAGTGTATTAACCACGTGGATGTCTAACGTCATGGATAGGTTTGGACTGATGAATACTCAAGTTGTGCAAAAGGAACGCAAGCGCGCACGCAGACAGCGCGAAGAAGACGACTGCCAGGCATCACAGCCAAGTGCATACACCAGCAAGGTCAGTGACGTGTTATCGTTGCTTCCAACTGCGCGGTGCGAAGGCTAAACGCTTTGTGTGGCATTTGTACGACACAGAAAGATCGAAAGGATGCACAGGCTCGACGACTCGAGGTGCTGCAGAACACCATGGAACGTACACAAAAGAAGCACTTGTTTGACGTCGTCAACAACCCACGAAGCTTTCGACAGGTGAGGTCCAGTGGTGCTGAAAAGTGGTCCGACACCATCATGGGCGCACAGCGTGCTCTAACTTACATCGTCACCTGTGACAGACGATTGAGAACCTTTTCGACGTGTCTTTCCTTGTCCGCAACGGTGCTGTGGAAATTGGTGTGGACAAGAACGGCCTTCCTTACCTGGGTGCGAGAGTGATCTCATTGACGTATTGAACGGTCGGAAAAGACGTTGTGCTGACTCCTCTCTCACTCTCTCTCCAGAAAACCACGAAGGACGCACGGAAGAAAACTTGCCAGCACAGACACAGAGCATCATCAGCCTCACGCCAAACGACTGGGAGGTACGACACGAGCGCGTCTCGCCCTACGACACCTGGACTAAGTTCGCTAACGCGTTTCCAAACCAACAGGCAATCTCGCGGGTGTGGGGAACGGAAGAACCTCTGGTCGGTGACCGAAAGCAGCACTAACACCACCGTTAGTGATAGTAGGGCGTTCATCTAGCTACTTATAAAAAAATACGAAACTGTCTCACAGTCCAACTTCCGTTTCACTAGCCACGTGTACAGTCCACCCTGTGATACTCGATATGTGCATGGATTCGGCGTCCGAATTTCAGCCAATCACACAACGGTGCTGCCTGCAAATCTGGCTGTCACAAGAGAACTGAGTGACACCGACAGAAAGCTCAAGAACGCGGACATGTCGACGCACGAAGATGGCGAGAGCGTGATGGGGGTGCTGCTGATCATCCTGCTGGTCGTGCTCGGCACGATGTACATGTACTCGCAGCAGACGCCGGGCCAGGCTGCCGCCGGTGGCGGCCAACAGCCCGCTGCTGCGCGCGCGTCGGCGGCGGGATCAGCCAGCACCCGCACACCGACGACGACCGTCGCCACGGCCAACCTCAGTGAGCGACAGCTGCAGCTGCACCAGTCGCTGCCAATGCGCAATGGTACTCGCACGATCACTGTCTGCGTGGACACGCTGGTTCGCGGCAGCGAGCAGCTCGAGTGGCGCGACGAACAAGCGCCGACCGTCTTGGCAGACCTCGTGCAGATCGCCGACGTGTACCTGCTCGCCATGGCCGCCAACGAGAAAGACGAGGCCTACCGACAGCGCGTGCGTGCGTTCATTACGTCTGCGCCCAAGGTTGCGTTCAATGGAGCCACTAAGACGGGCATCAAAGCGCACAAAGTGCTGTTCTGCACCAGCAGCGTCGGCAAGATTGCGTTTGTGCGGCAGCTCGAGCCGCAAGTGCACGTGGAAGGTACGCGTCCTCATGATTGCATTCGAATGTCTTGTGCGCTGTTGCTGTGAGATCACGAGTGCTGGTGTGTGTGTCTTTGTGCGTGTGTGTGTCCAGTTGACGCCTCGACTGTCCGTGAGTTAGAAAAGCACGTGCCTCGCATCGTGCATGTGACCCATCAGCAGGATGCCCCATCGTCCGCGTGTGCCGGAAGCAACGCGCACGTAGTTGACAGCCTCAGCTCGTACGTTCAATTCCTGGGCGCGCACTGATGTGCACACAGGTGGGGGCGTACGCGAAGCGATAAGTAATGCAGACCGAACGATTTTTTTGCTGCCCAATCCCGCTGGTTCCAGTTCACCGTCAATCGCTTTCATCAGCGACATCGTCACCATCATGCACACGCCTAGTCGTGTGGATTATTGCATCAATGCGGAAGAGTTGCTCCAGGGTCTCCAACGCCACGTAAATGAGCGAATCCATGCGCTTCCATGGATGGAGCACGCCGTGCTCGGTCGGATCTGCCTTGACGACGGCAGGCATTCGCACTCTGGAAAGAACATGTACATATCCATCGTAGGTCAGCTTGGCATGCACAATTACCACCGGCACAGCACGCCTACCTGCCCGCCAGCGTGTCTATAGTGTTGTTGTGATCGTACACAAACCCAAGAGGTCTATGATCTGCGATCTCAAGTGAACATCTTGAGTACTCGTCCAGAACACTGCGAATGGTCACGTCGAAAGACGATCGAGACGCATCATGAACAACACAGCGACATAAGTTGGCGCGGAGTTGGCTGACGCACTGGACCAGTCCTTGAGCCAGCAGAGAGCGAGCGAGTTGGTCAACGTCACGGAGACCAGAGCTTTGGGCTTCGAGGCAACAAGCAATCGCCAAATCAGTTGCACCAGCACCGGCACACACTAGGACTGCATCATGCGGACCCGTTGATTCTGTTAGAGACTTCATGACGCGTAAACACTTGCGCAGCGCAGAGTAATACTGCGTGTAGACGCCCTTGGACGCAGCACGCACCATCAGTTGCGGAACGTATTGAGCTGTTTCGTTGTTTGCGTGGAGTTTACTGGACCTGGTCGTGTTATTCTGGCGGTGGATGCCCTGGAAGAGCAAGTGGTTGCGCTGGTTGATGCGAAGAAATCGCACGCCTTCCGCCGCCACGCCAATGTGCTGCTCAGCCACGATGATGTCAAACACGCTCGTGAGAGGATATGTGCCTGCCAATGTGCAGAGATCCATCAGGTCCTGAGCTTCAACCAGCTGCACACAGGCGATGGCGAATTCAGTGCATAGGGACACGACTTGCGCACCCAGTTCTTCGGTCGATACCAGCAGTCGCACGTGGTGCGTTAGTCGAAGCTGGCGAATACACTTGCGCAAAAAGATCTGTTGTGCATCTGCAACGCGAAACAGAGCATCGTGGTCGTAGGCTTCGATGACGACCTCGTTGGCTCCGGCAAAGGGCAACAGTGTGCATCCGAAGCACACAAATCGAATCACTGTATCGTCTTCGGGATCCAGCAGAGAGGGCATCTGGGACGGCACGAGCGCCTTGCGTAAAATGAACTCACTCGTCCGTAGCACTCGCGACTCAGCCAGCGCTTGCTGTGACATCGACGGTACAAACACAACGGCATCCTCCAGCCGATGCAAGAAGAGTTCGAGTCTCTGGCCAAGTGACTGTCGATCTATGACGTCGTCATTGTAAAACACCCAGTCCATGACAAGCTGCACCAGCACATCCACGACAGCAGCGCTGAACATGCCAGTCATGGCCGTCCTCAGAACACTGCCAACGATCCTCATGAACTGCCGCTCGGTTAGTCACACACTCGCACCAGGAAACAGAGCAGAGACGATCTCACCTCGTCACTCAGCTGCAGTCGCTGCGTATCAGCATTACGCACGTGTGTGGGTACGCTCCGCGCTCCTAGATCCTGGTGTGGCAGCACGATCTCGCCTCGGGCCCACACCCCCTTGAGCCTGCCAAACGCGCGCGACACGTGTGCCTTGGTCCATCCACTGCGCATATATTCATGGCGATGGAGCACACGCATAGCTTCCTCTACCACAGCTCCAAGCAACAGCACGAGCTGAGTCGTGGCGTCACCAGCGCTGTGGAACAACCCAGCCTGAGCGTTGAAGATGACCGTGGCCACCGGGTGCAGCGCCTCCGACTGCTTCCGACAGGCGCGCCAGAGCGTGTGCGTGTCGGCCGTGATGACAGGTGCCTCTGGCGGTGCAAACACCAGCACCTCTTCTCCGCATGGACCATACGAGTCCTTCCCCAGCAGCCTCAGCCTGGCCACGACGGCCGCAACGCTTGGCAGATCCATGTCATGTTAAGCTCAACCGTCGCGCAATGTGACAACCCTCTCCAACTCGCTATCGCTTTGCACAGGGGATCGTTGGATCGTGCCTTTTGACAAACGGGCGACGGTTCCACCTCTCTCACCTGACGCTCCTGGCGGCAAACGGTGCGGCGCTGGTCATATGCGGCTGAGGATGCAGGTGCAGCTGAGGATGGATTAAAAGCATGTATTTAGGCGACACACATCACATGAGGACGACGCACGCAGTGAATCGGCCGCCGTCCTAACAAGGCTGGGCTAGCGGGCTACACTTAGGCCTGCGCTTCGCCACCGGGCTTGCCGTCCTTGGCCACCTTTGATCTTATTGTGCCGGCAGCGCTGGTGGCGCCAGCCTTGGCCTTCTCCAGTCCGGATGTTGCGCTAGCACGAGCCTGGGTGGATCATGACGGAAGAAGGCAAGCAATGATGTAAGTACCAGAAGCAGGGCGGACCAAGTGAAGCGGTTGTGAAGAGCCACCACGCACCTTTTCAAGAGTGGCCGATGCCACGTTCGATGTGCGTTCAGCTGTGGACGAAGCCAATGCAGACGTCTTCTTGAATGCCTCTGTTTCCTTCACCTTGCCCAGCTTCTCGGAGGCAGCGGCACCTGCGCGGTTGAGACCGCTGGCGATCGAAGCACCAGCCTGGGAGGACTTGGCAGCTTCCAATGCAGCGGACGACTTCTCCTTTGCCAGCGAGAACGCGTTGCCCACCATCCTGTTCATTCACACGTACACACACACACAGTCGTCCCAAGGTGAGAAACCGCCGCTTGCAGTGACTGTCCAAATGCAGGATCCATGTGTCAACGTACTTTCCGGCCGTGCTGGCGCCGTTCTTGAGCTTGTCGACTGGCAGCACATTGACGAGCGAGGCGCGGTTGAAGCCGCTCTTCTTCTCACCGCCTTCGCCCTGTTCGCCGTGTTCGGCTTCATCGCCCGAGCCATCGTGAGGGGCAGCGGCAGCATCTGCAGGCTGGTTACCGGCAGCGTTCTCCTTCTTCTCGTTGAAGATCAGGTTGTCGAGGGCTTGGTCGTCGGCCATTTGCTTGTTCTTGAGTGACACGTCATCCATGGTGAGCGAGTAGAATGTGTTGTGAAGAGAGACTTAAAGAGGCTTGGAGGCACCAAAGATCTGCGCACGATGCACAGAGATCGAAAGTGAGCACGACAACGGTGCAGCGCAGCGAGGGCAGCATAGGCGCAGGCGCACTGGCTGCGCGCTGGCCTGGACCACCACCCACGCCCACCCGGGCGAGAGCTCTTGGCTCACCTTGTCGACGTTTTCCCAACTCACCCCGGAACGACACACCCGGGGCAGAGAGGAGCGGGACTGCTGTTATAGAGGCCTGGGATTGGTGGAAAAGGAACACATGGCGTCGCAAAAGCACATGCTTTTTAGCCAATTAGGTAACTGCTATCACGTGTTTCAGTCACACCATTGGTCAAAAAGTGGTTGACAGGCGGTGCCCCACTGCCAGAAATTCCAGCCAATTGCACACGCCATTGCGACAGCGTGTGTTTTTTCTTGGGTTCCAGCTGGCGACATTTCCAGCAAAACACACAGAAAACTGGCACCGGCACTCATCGCCCTCTAGAACATGAACACTGAACACGCGACCACCAACTCAGCCCATATCTGAGTCGCTGGTGGAATCAGGTGGTGCGGTCTCGGAATTGCCCAACTGGATCGAGCCATCCGCATCATCGAGCGATTGACACCCAGGAGCTCCCGACGTCGCGCCGTTGCCTCCGTCGTGCGCCATGAGCAAGCAGCGGATGGTCGTGGAGTGGTCTCCACACGATGCGTCGCTCTTCGCAGTGGGTGCTGACAACTTGCGGCTGTTCGAGACGACGTGCACATCCCACACGAGCGGCGCCAATGGCGACCTGGACCCGTCGATGACCACGCAGCGCAAGCGCTCGTTCCGCCTCATCAAGATCAACTCGCAGGTGGCGCAGCTCAAGTGCATGGAGTGGTATCCGTTCGACGCCAAGCCCATGCTCATCGCGGCCGGCACGGGCTCGGGCAAGGTCACGCTCAGCGACTTCCAGGAGACGCGCACGCGCGTGGTGCGCGAGTTCCTGCCCAAGTACAGCCGGCCCTGCAACGCTGTGGCGTGGAACAACGCGCTGCCTAACCAGATCGCGGCCGGCTTCGAGAAGGTGCGCAGCGACTTCTGCACGCTCGTGTGGGACATCAACGCGTCGGCCGGTGCGTCCACGATCTCGGGCGCGGCGCTCGATGGCCACCATGACGATGACGCCGACAACAATGGCGGCAACTCGATGATGCTGGGCGTGGGCAGCCACCACCGCAAGGGCCAGCTCGTGCCCAATAGCAACGCGCGCAGCTTCTCCAGGGAGAACGACAAGCCCATGCACGAGCTGTCCAACTCGGAGGCGACCGTCGCGCTCTCGTGGGTGCCGCTGCAGCCGACGTGCCTCGCGGCCGGCACGGGCTTCAAGTGGCTGCGCATCTACGACTTGCGTACCAAGGCGACGGCGCCCATGAGCGTCGTCGCGCACAACAAGGCCGTGCTCGGCGTCGTGTTCGACCACCACCGACCGCATATTCTCGCCACGTACACGGACGGCCCGCAAGAACCGGTCAAGATCTGGGATATTCGCCATTTGGACTCGCCGGTGGGCCCGTTGGCGTCGCTGCATCCAACCAGCAAGAGCCTGTCGCAGGTGTCATGGTGCCCATCCAAGCCAGGCATCCTCGTCACGGCCTCAACTGAAGACAAGTGGGTGTCGCTCTGGGACGTCGCGCAGCAGGAAGGAGCCAACGCCACCGACCTCGGCACCGCGGCAACCACGACACAGATCAAGAAGCCATTCAAGCGTCGATACACGTCCGATCCGCTCACGTCGTTCTCGTGGCAATACGTGAATCCGTCGGTACAGGCGCCATTCCGGGACGTCAACGCGTCCGTGGCGGCGGCAGCATTCCCGAACCGATTGCTGACGGCATCGACCAATGGCGAGATCGAAGACATCTCGGTTCACGACTCGATGCCCATCAGTGTGTCGTCGCACGGCGCCGTCGCGTTCAGCTGCGGCAAGTTGCTGTTTGGTGGTGGCATCGACTCGACGCCTGCAAGTGGTCGATCGCACTCGCATTCTAGTGGCACAGGCGCGACGGCCACGACCGGTGACACTGATGGTGATAGCGACGTCTCTGGTGAGATGTACAAGCTCGCCAAGCAGGGCTATTCCGTGGTGCTAGCCAAGTGTCTGAAGATCTTCGCAAATCCATCGACTGCTCGCGCCCGTCAATTGCGTGGACTGTGGCAGTGGGTCGACCAAGTGGAGGCGTTGCGACGCAACCAGGCTACTCGCATCGCGCATGCCCGCGGCATGACTGGCAGTGGCGCCGGTGGCGTCAATGCCGTCGCGCCTGGTCCGCTGCGCGGATGGCCTGTCGAGCCTACCGTTCTCGTGCTCGCTGGCGTCAAGAACCTGCTACAGGCATCGGCAGATAACACTGGTGGGCCCACGGCAACGCTGCCAGTGATCGTGTCGAACGTCCGCACGGATCCAGCGCTGGGCTGCCAGTTCTACGACGGACTAGGACGTCGCCTGGCGCTGCTGGCGTGCAACTGGGACCCAGATTGTGGCCAGGGCTTCCACGTCGCATCTGCTGCATCTGGACTGGGCGATGCACCTCCCGCCGGTCCACGCAGTGGCCACACGTTGCATCGCAGTAGCTCTGGTGCGTGGTCGTCGCAGAAACAGTTTGAAGAAAGCGCGGGCATAGGAAATCGCTCGCTGACCGAGTCGAATCGCCACGAACTGAGAAGTATCATCAACAAGTGCGAGACCGAGGGCAACTACCCTCGCGCCGCCGCGTTAGCTGTGTTCCACGGCGATCTGCAAGCAGGTGTCGCTGTCTTGCAGCGCGGAGCCAGTTGGATGGCGCAAATGCAAGCCATGGGCGTGCCGATCCCGTTCCCGGTGTCACCCGATGTGCTGCAGCTCGTGGCGATGGCCATTGCGGGCTACTCGTCGGCTAGCATGGGTGCTGGCGGCATGAACCTGTGGGCTACCATGTGTCAGCAATTACTGCGTCGCGACGAAATCGTCGGCCAGAACCAGCCGCGATACCTGCACGCCTTGTTGTCGTTCCTCTGCGTGGCCAACACCTCGTCTAGTCTCGGTCTTTCGTCCAGTCGACCGAACCCACCGCCACCACGGCGTGGAGCTCGTCGCTCGTGGGGCAGCGTCGATGGACTCTCCGTGTTCACGGGTGGCTCCAAGCAGCCAACGTCAGGCTTGTTTGCGACGATCTTGAACGACGCGACGCTGCCATTGACCGACCGAGTGGCGTTCGGTTGCCGCTTCCTGCCTGCTGATGATCTTCGTCTCTTCGTTCAGCAGTACACGGACGAATGCGAACATTATGGCAAGCTGGAAGGGCTGGTTCTCACTGGCATGGACGATACTGGTATTAAGCTACTGCAGAAACACCTCGACATGACCGGCGACATCCAGACACTGGCGCTCTTGGCTGCCAGATTGCCGTCATCCCACGTCGAGCAGTCTCCGTCTTTGAAACGATGGATCATGGTCTATCAAGACCTGCTCAACCAGTGGCAGTTGTTCCACGAGCGTGCTCGCTTTGACGTTGGCCGGTCCCAGCTCGAAGATGTGCTCAACAACTTCGCGAATTTCGCTCGCGATCCAGACGGTGAAGAATTGCAGGCAGAGCTGTCGGCGCCGTCGTCGCTCAGTGTCCCGCCACAGCTCTACGTGCGCTGCAACTTCTGCAATGCGTCGCTGTCTTTGGCGAACCTGCTGCGCCTCGGTGGATCTCATTCCTCATGGCTTAACCGCGCCAAGCCCAAGCTCACGTGTTGTCCAAGCTGTCGCAAGCCATTGCCTCAGTGCGCGCTGTGCTTGCTGCCGTTTGGGTCGTTGAATCCATACTTCGAGCTAGCTCACCGCCGGTCCAAGCAGTCCGCCGACACAGTGGCCACCGCCATGGCCAGCAATAACAACGTTGATCATGCAGGGTTGCTACAGGACGCTGAGATCGGCAGCGGCAACGAGCATGAAAACCTGGCGCAGCTCTCGAGTATCCCGTTCGTCGAGTGGTTCACGTGGTGTCAATCGTGCAAACACGGTGGTCACGCCCACCATCTCGCCGACTGGTTCGAGTTGCACAGTGTCTGCCCCGTGACAGACTGCGACTGCACTTGCCAGCAACTGGACCAGCCGCTGATCACGAGCAAGCAACAGAAAGACAAACAAGCGAATGCGCGATCGGACCACTTCGGCGCAAGTGGGAGCATCCCGCTGGCAATGCCAACCGTGGGCAGCAAAACCAACCTTGCTGGTGGCACGATGAAGCGATCAGGCTCCAAGCTACTCCAACAGCACCTGCACTCGTCTTCGTCGTCATCGCTGTTGTCGGCGCCACCGCAGATCCCACAGCCGCCGTCTTCGACTGGATCGACGGGTCTGCGATCGTCGTCAGCTTTCCGCGTGGCTCCACCGGCTCTGCGCGTGGGCGGAGGCGCCAACATGTTCACACCAGCGTCGAGTGTGGCGTCCAACTCGAGTTCGAACCTCGCGGCGCTGGCCGCGCTCGACAACACCAACGCCCTCAGTAGCAAGCTCGACCAGCTCGAGAAAGACAAGAATGCGTTCAAGTTCATGTGAGAACAACGAGCAAACTATTAAAGATTTAAGAGCGACACCCTCGCGTGTGTTGAGTTGTCTTGTGTCCTCGTATGTGATCCGTAGATGTTGATTGGCTGCCTCGTGAGCTGCTGCGGCTTCTGCCGCTGTTGGTTCCTCACACCACTTCTTGCTCCTGCTTGCCTAGCATGGATATGCGTCGGCAGAAATCGTCGAGGATCTCTTGCTCTGTCGTGCCAAGTAGCTTGATCGCCTTCACACGCAGCAGCTGTTCTTCCGTGAAGCCAAACACGAACTCGGGCTTGGTCGTGGGCGACATCTTCTTGGTCGGAATGCCACTATAGCGCCGTAGTTCCTCGCCGCGCGTGAGGTCGAGGTCGCAGATCCCTAGCTTCTTCATTCCCTTTTCTTTCTTCAGAATGTCGGAGCTCACACCGAGACGATCGAGCGCGTGCGGACTGATGTCCGAGGCCGAGGACACGAGGCGTCGGCCGTAGAACCCACCGTCGTGGCGCAGAGTTCGTTGCGGGGATGACGTCCCGAGTGGCAATTGGTCCGATTGCATGGCCTCGGCCAGAGACACATGCGCCGGCGTCACGATGGGCGGGTGCAAGTCCGATTGGCTCCACTGCTTGCTGAACATGGAGCGCGATGCCACCGCAGACGCAGGCGGGAGCTACCGCTGCGCTGCTGTTTGTCGCCAAGAGGTGGCTGCGGAGGAAGGAGAAGGAATCGGTTTTGGTTGAGTCGCTCCTCAAGCGACGCCGGCTCCTCTCCACTTAGCAGCGCCAAGTTTGCTCGCGACGGCAGATGGGAAATGAGAAGATGGCGTCAATCTCGGGGACCGTGTCGACCTGGGGCAGCTCAGTCGACCCCTGAGCACGCCGGCCATGAATTTTGACGATAAGATCGACATCGAGCTCACCCAAAGCAAGGATATTGGCGCTGATGTCGTGCAAACCAACCAAATGGTGAGGCTAGGTGAGGCTGGGTCGCGGATAAGACATGCATTGAATAATAAATATAAAACACCCTCGGAAGCACCAGTACTCACCCAAGCGACGACGCGAGAGGCTCGCTATGCTGGTTCCCTTGTGTGGTAATGGCTGGCGACGGTGAGGTGTCGGGGCTCTTGACACTGATCTCAGCCACTGTGTCTACTGCGTCTCCCCCTACGGACTCGCTATGTGGGTGAAGAACGCGTGTGGCAGCGACATTAGTTATCTTCAGGAATTTGCATCTCGGTGCCTAGCAGCGATAGTCGCCGAGAGTACGCTTCGCTTACTTCTTCTTCGCTTGTACCAAGGCGCTTGATTCCTCGATCTCGTTTGCGTTGCTCTTCTGTTGCGCCTAGAATCGCTTCTGTTTTCAATTCGTGCACATCCATGAGCGACTTGGCCTTCGCCAGCGTGATGCCACTGTAGCGCTGTAGCTGTTCGCTGCATTCAATGTGGAAATCCGAGATGCCGAGCTTCTTCATGCCCTTTTCTTTCTTGAGAATGTCCGGATTCACGCCCAGACGGTCGAGCGCACGGGCGCTCACGTGGTCCGGCGACACCCGCGACACGAGGATCTCATGGGATGCCTGCCGCAGAGTCTGGTACGGTGCGAGCTTGTTGCGCATGTTGGCTTTGAGCCCCTGTGCAAACGTGTCGGCGCTGGCATGGCGCGAAGTTGAGCTCGCTCGAGCCGCGGACGTGTCCGGCATGTTGTGGCGGCCTGGTCACCAACAGCGAACACCAAAAGACGTAACAACAAGAACGACGACGACGGCAGCGACGTGATGCAATGCACAATGAGGCGTGGGCGCCCGCGGCGTTGGCTCAACGTTGAACTCCAGAGCTGGCTGCGCTCACACTAACGCTGCTCGAATGCGCACAGCGACTGCGATATGCCACGGTTCGGGTTGCTTCACTGCCGCGCACTCCGGTTCCTTTCTCGCAGAACCAGCAGCTGAGGTCGTGCTCGCGAATTTCTGCGCTCGACGCTGGACATGCAGGAACTTGCAGGTACAGACAAGGAACGCCACATCTGCCGCCACCTCCATCTGCCAAGTCGACCTCGAGAGCTAGCATCAACCTGGTCCGTTCACCAAATGGCTACGCACGGGCCCACTGTGGACCACTCCACATCACAATGTGGGCCCAAGCCGGCAGAGTGATTGTCAGGGATGGTTGAGGTGGTCCACACGCGTGATTGGCATGATCTTTCGAAGAGACGTCATTGACGCCACTGAAGCACAAAGCGACGTCGCCAGAGGCGGCATGAACGCGCGTTCGACAGCGACATGGAGGATGCGTTGGACGCTGTTAATTGGCACACTGACAGCAATGATAGTGTTGATGGTAGTGCACGCGAATACGGTGCTGACGGTGGCGCCAGAGCTGGCTGCACAAGCCCGCAAAGCCGTCGAATTGTACGCCACAGCCCAGCAATTGTCGGCTCAAGGTCGTCGAGACGACGCCATTTCGCACTACCAGCAAGCCATCCACGTGTATCCAGGGCTTGCTGGCGCGTACAACAACATGGCGATGCTGGTGTTTGAGCGCGGAGACGCTGTGGTCGCCCGGCAGCTGCTGGAGCAAGGCGCACGAGTGGCGAACGCGACGGGCGACGCCGTCAACTTTGCGGCCATGCACAACAACATCGGCTTCATCATCCGAGAAGAGAACCAGCAGAGCATTTCGCTGGCGCTGGACGCCATCGCGCACTTCGACGTGTCGCTCGAGGCCGTTCCGGACGACGTCGGCGCGCTGTACAACAAGGCGTCGGCGCTGCATTGCATGCGCAGAGACGTCGAAGCCGAGGCGCTGCTGCGTCGGGTGATCGCCGTTGATCCGCGCCATGTGAGCGCTCATACTGACCTTGGAGCCATCCATTTCGCAAGAGGCGACCACGAACAGGCCATTTATCACCAGGACCAAGTGATCAACAACCCAATGGCGACGACCACTGCGATCATGGGGGCTTTCAACAACAAAGGACATTTCTACAAAGAGAACGGCTTCCTCGTCGAGGCGTTGAAGGTTCACGAACAAGCGCTGGTGGTTGCGCCGGAGGATGCCATGGCGCTTGGCAACATTGTCACTGCACAGCGTACGCTGTGCATTTGGAACGCAAGTGAAGAGTTGCACGATCGGTTGGTGGACCTCATCGACAACGAGCTTCGTCATCGTCCCCGTGGCGTGTCTTTCTTGCCGTACGATGCCACGTTGCTTTGGTTATCGGACGCCTTCAGGAAGCGCATTGCAATGGCCCATTCGCTCGCTGTCGAACAAGCGCAGACCCTGGAACTGCCCGTTCATCAGCGACAGCCCGGTGCGCCATTGAAGATTGGATACCTGAGCTTTGACTTTCGGGAGCACCCGATGGGTCATTTGACACTGGGACTGCTGGAACATCATCGAGCAACGCGAGTGGAGCATCTGTGCTATTCCTACGGCCCTAACGATGGATCAGAATGGCGCCAACGAGCGGAACGGTCCTGCACCATGTTCACTGACCTGGTCGGTGCGTCGGATATCGATGCAGCTATCAAAATTGCGATTGACGATCTCGACATTCTCGTCGACTTGATGGCGCATACCAAGGGTGCACGGCTTGGTATCTCGGCCTTGAGACCTACCAGGCAGATAGTGAACTACCTCGGATTCCCCGGCACGATGGGCTCAACGTTCACTGATTATGCCATCGTGGATCGCTATGTGGTGCCACCAGAGGCAGCCACAACGATGACGGAGCGGTTGGTTTACCTGCCACACACTTATCAAGTCAATCTGTACGACCTGGACATCCCCGCATGTGCTGGCGTAGGCGGCAGTGAACCGATGGCCTGTCAGCAACATGGGCGCACCGCCAATGGGCTTCCAGCGGACGGCATCGTGTTCTGCAACTTCAATACGATCGACAAGATGGAACCGGTGTCTTTCACGGCCTGGATGAACATCCTGCGGCGTGTGCCCAACAGTGTGCTCTGGTTGCTCGAACCGGCTAAGCGCTACGCCGAACAGATCAAGAACGTCCTGCTCCACGAAGCAGAAGCGCGAGGTATCCATCCATCTCGAGTCATCTTCGCGCCGCATCAACCAAAGAAAACGCACTTGGCGCGATTGAGCGTCGCCGATATTTTCTTGGATTCGTTCGTCTACAACGCGCACTCAACAGCTAGTGACGCACTCTGGGCGTTTCTGCCCATTGTCACGCTGTGGGGCAACACGTTTCCTTCCCGCGTAGCAGCTTCGTTGATCAAGAACTCAATGCGATATCCAGACATTGTGGTTGATGACCTCAAAAGTTATGAAAACGCAGCGGTGATACTGGCTGAGAATCCCTCACTTTTGCACCAAATCCGCCAAGAGCTGGCAGCGCAAAGCCTGAAATCGCCTTTGTTTGATACTGACCGAACAGTTGCCGAAATCGAGTCATCCTACGAGTTAATGGCAGAATTGTCGATACGTGGAGAAGGGAACCCGCGATTCCACATGATCGTCCACCCACAGCGCTCAAGCGTGTTCACAGATCCCAGAAATCTCGAGTCCAGATTCGACGCTGCGTTGCGAGAGGGCATGGCTCTTCAGCACCGAGGAAATATCTCGCAGGCACTGACTGTGTACGAGCGAATGCTCAATGTCAATCCATCGCACGGAGATGTGCGTCACCTGTTCGGTGCGGCGCTGTTCCAGCTCGGACACCCCATGAAAGCTCGTATGCAACTGAGGCATGTGGTAAACCAGTATTCTGGAATCGACACATTCCGACTCAATTTGGGCGTCGTGCACTTCGCGCTGAATGAGATAGACTTGGCAATCGAACAGGTGAGTCTGACTACCCTCCCTGTGCTAGCTATTCATTGATGTTGGACGACTTGAACTGACGTTTTCTCTTAGTTTCTAGCAGCGCTTCGCATTAATTCGATGAACACAGAAGCATTCCGGAGACTATTGGACGCCTATGAACGCCTTGACATGTTCGCTCCTCAAGTCGATGCATTCGACGAGTTTGGCTCCGCCATTCTGGCGTCTTCGAACATCAGCGATGCTGAAAGAGAGCAACTATATCTTCGATATAGCTTCGTGCTTTCCAAGGTCAGTCGCATTGGTGATGCGATCCAATTGCTTGAGACTGCCCTCCAGCGATTTCCGCAGTGCTTCCGGCTTGGCTTCAACTTGGCAGCACTATTGGCTGCCGACGGACAATACGACAGTGCGGAGCTGCGCATGACGGACACGGCAGTGACGGAGATCAAACACGAGTTTGCAGAGCGAGGCCGCTTCATCATGAAGCACCTCCGACCGACAGGTTCAAAAGTTGTGGCACTTTATTGCCATGAATACGGACAAACGTGGTGGAATCAATGGGGCCCGCTTTCACTGGCACATGGGCTTGGTGGGTCGGAAGAAGCCGTCGTATTCTTATCAAGAGAGCTTGTTCGATTGGGATACCACGTCGAAGTATTTGGCAATCCGCCGTCAGAAAGCGTCGGTATCGATGATCATGGCGTTCACTGGTATCCGCATTACGCGTTTGATCATCAAGACCAGGATATCGACGTGTTCGTGGCGTGGAGGTATCACATTTCGCTGTCGCTTGCTGGACGTGCGTCCCAGAAAGTGTTTTGGATGCACGACATGCCACCGCAAGAACTGCTGCACTCGCAGATGATGCTCAGTGAAAACGTTCGGATTGTGTGTGTCAGCGCGTTCCAAGCGTCCAGATTGCCACTCGCACTCCAGCGCAAGGTGACAGTCATCACGAATGCCCTGGATCCGACGTACTGGCGAGACGCTGAGAACGACCGCAACGTGTTCGTCTACGGAAGTGCTCCAAACCGAGGTCTCTACCACGTGTTGACGGCGTGGCCGACCATCAAGCAGCACCTCCCGCAAGCCAAACTTCAGATATATTATGGCTTCACGGATGCGTTCGTCACGTGGGGGATGAAACACATCGCCAACTTCAGGGAATGGCGAGCTGATATTGAGCGGATGATGACGGACTTCCACGATGTGGAGTACGTGGGTCTCGTCGATCACGCCACATTGTCAATGGCGTATGCCAAAGCTGGGTTTTACCTGTTTCCGACGTCATTTAGTGAAACAAGCTGTGTGTCACTCATGAAAGCAATGGCAAATGGAGCGGTTCCGATAACTAGTCGCTTCCCGAACTCGGCACTTTCCGAGACCTGTGATGGTTACGATCTGGGTCCACGTGCGCTGGGAAGTGAGAAGATCGAGAGCGATCCTCAATGGCTGACGCTGTGGGTCGACAGTATCATAGCTGCATGGCACGACACGCCAAGCACGGAGCAACTGCGCGTTCAGATGAAAACATTCGCACGGTCGAAGTATCGATGGTCAAGGGTGGCCGCACAATGGCACCATTTCCTCATTCCACAAGCGAGTACGTCGACTCCATTAATAACAGCATGATTGTCGTCCAGTCTTACAGGCACAAGATGACAGTAGGCCCCATGGGCTCTGTTAGCGCAATTCTAGCGTCGCGGAAGTCTAGCGGAAGTTGTGGCACCAACAGAACAAAAGTAAATCAAATACTATCGGATAGACATCAAAGAAAACAAAATAATCACCGACAGTGGAATTCTCCTGGTCCTTACGCGGTCGCGGCCAAGTAAATTCCAAGCACTACACTGTAGAGCAGCAGGTAACGTTTGATGATTGCATTTGAACACTATAGACACGTTAGGTTACAGATGAGGGCGGTACCGTTCAACGTGTAATGAGTGGGATCACGCTCGCACGGTAGGTCGACAGCCAGCACGAAGTTCGTTGACATGCCTGTCGTCGACAGCGTTCCTTTGCGTTCAGATGTCTTGTAAACCGGGCAGGCGTACTTGATCAGGCTTGTTGGCGGCAATGGCAACGCCTGTTGCGGCTGAGACGCAGGGATGTCCAGCTTGGTCCGCCGGGTATTAACGGGCTCTTGTTGTACGAGCGATGCGCTGGAGCTCGCAAACGTCTCGTTCAATCGACGTCCTCCTTGGAAAGATGTTGTGATCCCAGGTGCAGTGTTTCCATTGCGAGGTGGCGGTGGGTGGGGCTGGATGGGCTGGACAGACGCGTTGGGTTGCGGGAGGACGTGAATGACGGGCATGGTCGAGTGGGTGACTCCAGGCTTTGGATCACTCAGACATTGCTTGTCTTCGTTCCATGCTGCGCCTTCCAAGCACAGGCCGGTGATGTATGCACCGTCTCGCTCAGCCAATGCCGCTTCGTTCTCGCTTTCACGGGCGACCGCAACGGCTGGAATCACGCGGAAACTAAACTCGAGATGGTGAATGGGAATGGCGAACTTGCGGGCGTGTCGTTGGAGCACGGCAGTCAGGAATCCTTGCGGAAAGGAAAAGATGGAGAGAGGAAAGAGCCCGCCATTCGGAGGGAACCCTAGTTTGACCCATTTCTGCAAAAAGTCGAAGCGATACAACTGGTGATCGACCCATGTTCCCAGTGCCATCGGAGCTGCACATCCGTTGGTCGCCGCTCCAACGGTGGAACCAGCGCCGGTGCCATCTCGCTTTTTCCACTCCATGGGCACCTGATGCATCGCGAGACTCGTCATGATGCCTTCAAGCACCGACGACATCGCTGTATACCCTTTGATGGCTTGCTGGAGCGTGCGCGCCGTCAGCTGCAGATAAGAGAGCAAGCATGAACACTTTTGCGATTCCTGACGCAGCACAACACGCAGTGGATCGATCAGTTCTTCCGGTAAGATCACCGTCGTTTGCAACATGAGATCTTGAAAGTCTGGAAGTTGATCCAGGATCTGCCCAGCCACTTCATGCGCTTCGTTGTCAACCGCGTCGACGCGAGTGGATTCGTCGGTGTCGTCCTCGCCTTGGCTGCCCGCATCATCATTATCTGGATGCAGCTGAAGTAGCAGCGCCACGAGTCGTTGCGATTCCTGCTTCAAGTGGCTCAGGTTGGCGTTCGGGTGCATGCCAAACACGGTTGGGTGATCCATTATAGCTGGCACCATGTCGTCCACGAAGCGGACCAAGTCGCCCCAATTCTCGAGCGTTGGCGCCGAGAAATGATTGTCTTCAGAGAACAGATGCATCCGCGACGCCACGATTTCCGACCGCACGACGGACAAGCGGTGCGAGCCGGTGCGCATGATCGCGTCCGCACAGCAGAATCGTCGAAGATTGGCCATGAGGCACCGTCGATCGTACTCGTCAGTCACGCGACCGCCGTAATAAATCTCACCAGTGAGAAAATGGAGCGCGTCCCATGGAATATCTTGCCGCGGCAGCTGTGTGTCGTTGAGATCTTCTTCGGCATCTTCGAGATCGTCGAGATCGTCTTCTTCCGCAGTTGTCTTCGTGGAAATTCCTGCCAACAAGCGCCGTTGCAACGTCACAACGCTCAGGAAATCGGCATCGCTGAAATCGTAGCGCAGGTTCCACCCGAGCGGACCAAACTTCTTGCGTTCTTGAATCACAGCGTGGAAGAGACTGAGCCCAAAGATCATTCTCAAGTCCACGCGCTTCATCCATTCGTTGCAGGTGGCGTTCGTCGCAGAGTCGCCGAGTGAGGTCGCATTTGCTTGCTGAAGCAGCTCGATACTGCGCTGCATGTTTGCTTTGATGCCCTTGGGCGGTTCATTGACAATCTTGACGCTTGATTGCAGGATGCTCATTGGGAAATACGCGACGGGAAACGACGTTAAGAATAAGCGGAAATTCTCGTGGATCTCATTGCGACGCTCTTCCTGCATGGCCATCAGGAGCTGCTGCAGCCGCGGCATCCACGACTTTGCTAAATGCACATTTTGCAATACGAGCCACTGGCCATCGGCAATGCACGTTTCCAGCATGTTTTCGGCAATACGACCTTGTCCTTGACCAAGCGAGATTAAGTGGTAGCGTCCGTCATCGAAACCTTGCTCGCGTGCAAAGTTCTGCAGCATTGAGCTGGGGTCTGCACCGGACGACAGCACGAACAGGCACGGCGTTACTTTGTCCAAGTCTTGGTACACGTTGGCCATGGAAAACGCGTCAACTTGCGAGACATCTTTGCCGAGCGTGTCCGAGATGAAGTACTTGAGCGATGGTAGCATTTCTTCCTCCCGGACAGCTTTGACGAGTACCAACTTGAGGAACCGCGATACTTTGGAATCGAAGCCCCCTGGTAGCGGCGCCATGTATGGCCTCGCACACACTGTCCACCCGGCCCAGCCGTGCATGTCTATCTTGTACGATTCCAGCGCATCGGCAAAGACAGTGAATCGCTGACTCAGAGAAAGCAGCACATCGGAAATGTCGGGCTCGTCGGAGCCGCAATGGTTTCGTACGAGCTCGTTGATCACGTTGCCATCAAGCATCTGAAGGTCGCTCGTGCGGATGTCGCCCCGCGCAACAAGAATCCGCAGCGCAATAACCATCGAGAACAAGGCCTTGTGCTTTTCAAATAACCCCCGACTGATGTTGTGATAGACAACCAGCGTTAGATGGTGCTGCAGGACTTGGAGTCGACTTGCCAGGTCCGTCTTTTGCGGGGCTTCGTCCAAACTTAATGCGAACAAGCGACAGAAGTAATCTAGGGAATACTGGTACATGGAATCCACGCCGGAGAGGTCGGCAATTGCAAAGAACAGCAGCGCTCCCCGCATAGCAACGCACTGGTACTGGCTGCGAATGTTGATGATCTCCACTTTCGTGACCTTAGACTCTCGTAATCGCTCTGCCACGATGTTGGACGTGTGCTTGGATGCCTCCAGCGCTTGGATCAGCTCCAGATCATCCAGAATGTTTCCCTGCGACTCCGACAACAAGTTTAGAATCTTGATCTCAATGCTTTGCAGCAATTTTTGATCGCGCGAAATGCTGGTCAGCAGCTTCTGTTTCCGCTCTTCAATCTCGTATCGCTCGCGCCGAACGACGACACCGAGCAATTGATCTTCAAGACCGTCGTTGGTGACGGTGAAGTTGATGACGTTGACGCGGATGAACACGTCCGGCGTATAATTCGGGTTCGCCAACTTTGTGGTCATGTACAGCCTGAACTTGCCGTCGTTCACCTCCACAAACCTGTCGCCTAGCTTGATTTGAGCGGCTCCATTTGGTAAGCGCTGGAATGCCTTGGCGAGCAGCGGCTCTAGCGTCGGGTCCAACATTTCGCCTACTTCCTCGACTAGCAACGGGTTGCCCACTCGAAGCGTTTCTTCCACAATCTTGAGCAAGTTCTTGTCACTGCTCTTCGCCACTTGCAGTTGGTGCTGGTTTTCCATCTTTTTGATCCAGTGACTCGCCTGTTCTTGTGGATCGATCATCAGCGGCCACTTTTGATTGCCCTTCATCACCGCAATAGCGTTGTCGGCCGAGAGCGCATCTGTCGGCAGGCCGACCAACTGCCACTCACTAATTTCCACTTCATCGCCATACGCTTGCGAGAGAGTAAATTCTTCCGAAATGTCGACGATGTGGAGCGCAAACTCGGTCCACAGCTGCAAAATCCGGTTCCGAAAGTGCCCATTGAATGGTCCGAGGTACGATATACTGGCGGCGGCGAGGAATGAATCACCAACAAGCGCTTTCGACTCGTATTTCAGCTGCTCAATGCTGTTTTTCCATCGGATTCGCTCGTCTTGAAGGCCAACCGACAGCTTTTCGGCGCGTTGCAGCCGTTCACGCGTCAGCTCCGACTCGTGCACCAGTCGTTGCTTTTCAGCAAGAGTGGCATTGCATTTCTCCTTCAGCGTGCGAACGCTGTCCAGCACACGACGCAGTTCTTGCTGCTTCGCCTCGAGCTTCGCGTTTGCTTCCGCCAGCACTTCGTTCATTGCAGCCAACCGCTGCCGCTTGGGTGCAACTTCTTTGAACACTCGCGCGTACGTCTCAATGGCGTGGACCCACATACAGAAGGACATGGCTGCTTTCGAGACTTTCTTGACGTCTTCGATGGCAAACTCGGGCAGTTCGATGTATTTGCGGATTTTCTTGAGGATCGCGGGGTTGATGTTGTCTTTGTCATATTCCTTCAGATCCGACATGAACGTGCTTCGCGAAAACACTTTCTTGCAATTTTCCCAGTCTGGTTTCTCTCCCAACATGATGCTCACCGCCTCCATAACCAATTGCACCGCGGGTGGAGGCTTGACGAAGCCTTTCACTTCGGTGATGTCTTTCTTGTCAAGCGAGTCGAGGGCAGCCACGGCTGCATTGAGTGCTGGCATGGCCTGATCAAGATCTCGCTGTGCGTCTTCCTGGCAGTGCGCTACTTCTTGTTGCTGCTCTTTGACCTGTGCTTCATCGTGCGCGACTCGTTCGGCCACTTGGGCCGCTTCGTTTTGATCGATGCTGACCAAGCGCAACAAGCGCTCTGCTTCGGCTGCCTTTTCCAGAAGTACGGGTTGCAAGGCAACCAATTCCTGTTGTAGCGTGGCCACCAACGCGTTGGTTTCTTCGAGCTTGATCACGCCTGCCGATAAACGATGGAGCTTGCTATCCATGATAGCACGCTTCTCGGACAGAATACGCTGGAACAGAGCAATCAAATCCAGGTAGTGCTTGGGAGCGACGTATACGCGACGCTGGTACTGAGAATAGTATGCTTCCAGCTGAGCGCAGACGATTTGATGCACCTCAACACAGAGCATTGCAAGTGGATTCCGCGGTGTGCCAGCTAGGACGCCACGGTCTTCGTTGGCCACCAATGCTGTTTCCTGGCCCAGGAACCGTGTGGCAACGTAGTGGAGCGCTTGTTGCGGCCATTCGTCAAAAAAGTCGATAGTGGTGCAGTTAATGAGAGAAGGAAATTGTCGGACGCGCGCTCGAAAGTCATCTCCGATTGGCGACATGCATAGCACGAAGTGCATGTTGTTTTGGATTTGAGCGAGCAAGTATTCCTCGCATTCTCGACGCACAGCTTCGGCGGATTGAGGAGGATTGGCACCCGTTCCCGATTTTGTGCCATCGGATTTGGATGATGAGAACAATTGTTCTCTCTGGCTGAGAATGGATCGAACTTCGCTCAGGATTTTCTCGTGTTCTTCAAAACTGAACAGTTTGGGGATTTCGCCGCCATTGAGTAAAGTATTGATGTCCTCGAGGAACAATTCAGACACGATCTGGGACTCGCTGAGTAGGAAGACGGTAGGTTTAATGGAGCTGTATGCGACTGGTGCTCCTGCACGTGGATCATCACTTCGCAACGTCTTTCCAAGCACTGTTTTGACCATGATAGTCTTCAAATCATCCCGAAACTCGTGGATACCGTACGATTTCTTCAGTTCAATCTCGTGGCAAACAAAATCGTTCATAAACGCAGCAAACTTGGCCAGCGAACGCTTACCAGATCCACCCATACCGAGAAGCAATGCATGCCCACGCGGCTGCACAAGAATCCTCGAAATTGCAGCAACATGCACCATCGCATCTTTGAAGAATGCCAGATGCATGGGGGCTGCGGGGTTCAGAAGGTTATAGTTTGTCGCCGTGAGTTCCAAGCGTTGCTCAAACTGCTCCAGGTTGTCGACTTCATCGTATCGAGGCACTTCATCGATCATTGCTGCAGGAGATGTTGCAAACAAGTTGGCATTTCGTTTCCCGTTTACATTGAGCATCGTAAAGCTGACGCTCTTGCGACGAGCGACGCCTTCGTCAAAATCGTTGTCGTACACGTTCTCCACTGGCCAAACTACGCCAAAGTGCTTGTTCAGCAGCAATAAGATCTGCTCCGAGAGCCACTTTTTATCCTTTTCGCCCATTAGACGGTCTCGAAACACTCGCACACTTTCGTGCACCCACAGTTTGATGGTCGTGTCCGTCGACACTGCACTTGATCGTTTTGATTGTAGCCCGATGAGCACGCCTTGCATGAGTTTGGTGACGTCTCGAAGGTTGAACAAGTAATGGCATCGCACCGGCGTCGGAAGCAATTCCTGCGCCACGACGTTGTAAAGCCGACTCGTTGCTTCCACCATAGGAAGCAACACATCTTTGATCGATTTCGGCAGCGACGAGCCGCAGAACGAGATATACGACGTCCAAATCGTGTAGAAGATGCTTTTCATCGCATCTTCGTTGGGACTTGGCAAACAAAACACTGCAGCGCACTGTCGAACGAAGCGAGGACACAACGCGTGGCGTCCTCCTCCAGGCAAGCCACCAGCACCGATGAGCACTGTGTCTCGAACTTCTTTCCAGAAAAATTTCTCTCGGTCGTATACACCGTTGAATTCCAACAATTGGCGCAGCAGCTCGATCGCTGGTTGCGCGCCATGCGATTCAATCTGCGGCAGGTTTAGATCATCGATAAAAACGACGTTGAGTTTGTTGCTGGCAGCGCCAAGAAGGGTCTTCCGCTTTTTCACCAACTTGCTTTCGATGCTTGACTGCGTCACGATGCTCGACGTCTGAGCTGAAAAGTGAATCACGACCGGAGCGATCTTGCCAATAAAGTCGACAGGTAATGTCGTGGCGGAGGGCTTGGACGACGACGTCGCTAAGGTTCGCAAAATGTTGTGCACCATCACAGACTTGCCAGAACCAGTCGAGCCCGTCAGCAGGACGGGTTTTGCGGATTCAATGGCTAGTAATTCCACCAAAAACGAATACTTCACCATGTCTGTTGTCGGCACTAGCATGCGAAAGAGTGGCACGCTTGGCTGGTACGTGAAAGACGAAAGCTGGTCTTGCTGCAGATTTTCCCAAGGCGAGAAACTCATGTTCTGGAAGTCCACGAAGAAGTCCTGGATGTTGGCGTTCACTGATGACATCCCGATCGGCGTGTTGATCTTACCGTTCACCGCCAAGATGTCTTTGCTTAAAAAGTTGGTTTGTGACTGAATCAGTTGCAGGACAAATTCCTGGAACTGGGTCCGATACGAATCAACGCGAAGGTTGCCACCGAAGGCCCACGCAAAGCTGAACAAAAACATCAAGTCCAACACCCGATTCTGCTGGTTCTCCAGGGTTGTTATCGATATTCCCAATGTTGTGGAAGCAGTTGGCGAAAACAGCTCCACTCGACTTCGATGAACAAGCAAGCTCTGAAAGATGTGACACACGGATGAAACAAATGCGAGGTTGCTGGTCACGAAGGGAACGACGCCGTTGCCGGAGCTCCCTTTTCCATAGGCTTGCAAGAACTTGAATCCAGCGTCGATGAAGATGTCGAAATATCGGAGAACGCGGGCTTTCACTTTGGGAGTCAACCGAGTTTGTCCGCTCTGATGAACGGTGGGAGCTGATTCTTTGCTCAGCGCGGATGGAACTACGAGCCCGTTTGCCCAGCTTTCCACGAAAGGTTTCCACCCTAGGTTGCTCGGATCGTGATAGATGACACCAAGACGACTGATCGTCGCTGGAGACGCAGATGCAGTGTCCAGAACTTCAAACAGCAGCTGAATCTTGGGAAGCAGCTTGATCCGCTCACCATTTGCCAAACACAGCGTCATGTTGTCATCGAGCACGGTATTCATGCTCTCAATCCACAATACGTCGATCGGTCCGTCAAACACCAGCCAATAGAACGGACCGATCATGCTCGCATCCTCTGACGCGCTTGCGACTGCGCTTCCAGATTGCGCCGAGCCGGAAGTCCCCGTCGATTCACCCGAATGCGGCGCGGCGCCGTACCTCCCGTTCAACAGCTCGCTCTTCTCGGTGATGCATGCACGCAAAATACTGGACGCCAGCCCGTCGGTCCATTCACGCGTAATGGGATGAAAGAATCCATACAATTCGCCCATTGAAATGGACTTTGGGTTGACAATGAACGAGTGAACGCGCTGAAAGCGCTTGTCAGGATGAGAGCGCGCCTCGCGAAGCGCGGTCAGCGCATCTTTGAGTACTTTCATTGACATGCTCTTGCCACTGCCGCTCGGGCCTGTTTGGACCACGCCAGTGCGCACATTGAGCATGTCAAACAACTCGACGATCTTCCGCTTCCAAGTCACCACCAGCTGCAAGCCATAAATGTTCACTTGGGCTGCGATTTCGGCTTCTAGCGCCGACACGCTGGACGAAGACGCTCCCATACTGGGCGTCGAAGAGCTGTCCTCGCTGCCACCAAGGGACAAGGTCTCCGGGAATAAGTCATGCAGAATGGCCGAGAACAGGACTTTGTCGTCATCCATCAGCTTCGGGTTGTTGGCATCTTTCATCGCCTTGATAACCAGCACATTTTCGTCTGCGCTTGCTGCACTGGAACGCTTCACAGCTCCGGCAATCATCAACACGGACTTGACGGCTCGCATGCCGAAGTCATAATGCGGCTGCTGGGACAACTGCTCACTACACAGCTTGTACAAGCGCGTCATTTTGCGCGATAGCACTTTCGCTTGCTGGAAGCCCTCGGAAAACAGCAACACCTCTGCGATCAACGAGTAGTCAGGCACCATCATGGCTACGGGTCGGAAGCACACTTTGAGGTTATCTGGTAGCTCGGTGCGACCAGCATAGCCGGGGTTCATCGTGATGATGATGTGGTGCTCTTTCAGCGCCACTTTGCGGCCTTCAAACAGCACGTCAGTTGCGTCCATCAAACGCGCATGCCGCAGCACCGTCATCTGTTGTGCCACGACCGAGAGCACCTCAATGTCGATTCGGTTAAACTCATCCAGACATGTCCAGCTGCCAGCTTGGACAACACCGTTGAAGATCTTGCCCATCATCTTGTAGTCGATTTGGTCGCTGCAGTTGAAGACGATGCACAGGATACCCAGCGCCTTCGCCAGATCTTTGGACGTCTCGGTTTTACCAGTGCCTGCTGGTCCTGATGGCGCTGCTCCAAACTTCAAATCCAATGCGCCAGTGATCGTCATCCAGCAACGATCCGTCAGCGGCGTGATGACGAGGCGGCTGCACGCGCCCATGTACTCGTAGCCATACTTGATGCGGCAGTTGGCTTGCAAGACCACGCATTCGTCATGCTCTGGGTGCCAGTAATACCGAAGCTGCTGTTCCCACTGAAAATCCGTTGAGCTCGTCACGCGCTTGTTCACGAGTTCGTCGACGACGTCACGGAAGTGCACGTCTGTTGTCATGAGCGACACGAGCAGGCTTCTTTGGATCTTGTTCAATGGTGTTCGCACGAGGCGCGTGAGGTTGCTGATTTGCGAGCATATCGTTTGATGCCAGATCCCCAATTCTTTGGTCGGATCCTTGGACGCAGATCGGAAGCACACTTCGCATTCGCGAGTCCAGTTGATGTATGAAGCGACTGCGATGCACTGCGCCGGGTGACGGAACATCCACGTCTCCCGTGAATTGTGCTGGTAATCCAGCATAGACGATCGCATATTCTTGTGCAACGTGGCTTTCATGTTACTGAGCACACCATTCAGCCAGTCTTCCACGTTACCGCGGGCTTTCAAGCTCCGCCCGAACGCCACGCGCTCACCCTCGGGGCTGATCATGGCAAGAATGTCGTGCGAAACGGTGTTTCCAGAGTGGTTGGTGTCCTCAATTATCTCCAGCTTGACGAGAGCATCGAAACACTTGCACAGGTGCCGTTGAACTGCTTGAGGCTCTTTCGAATGAGCCAGAATCTCCAAGAGTTCGTCGTTGGAAATGAAGTAAAAGCGAGGAAAGAATCCTCGCTTCGTCTCGAGATAATCTTCAAGAGACTTTTCAATGCGTTCGAGGGATACATTGTGCTTTAAGATCGTCTCGAGTAGGCCATGAGCAGCAGACGCAGATGTATTGGCAGTCGCAATCGTCAAAGCATTGTGGGTGGTCGTCGGGGGAGCTGCTGCAGCGATTCCGGTGGCTGGGGCTGACGCAGCGGTCACTGTTGAAGTGACGACGATAAAATTGACACCAGACACCTTGAGGCAATTGCGCTGGTCGCGCGTTTTTCGCATCAAATCTTTCCAGAACTGGTTCACTCCCATGAAGATCATGGTTTCGTTCGGCAACTGTTTCTGGATGTCCGGGGCCGCAAAGATGCTTTCAAGATGCAGCCACTTTCGCTGTATTTCGATCCAAGCATCAAGGGTTTCTTGGAAAACGGCGAGGCGTTTCTGCCATGTTAGCGCAAGATCTCGAATTGGTTTCAAAAACTTGGAGCTCAGCAGCGTCGTCATATTCACCAGCGATTCTTCCAGACTCGAATAAATGTTCTCGACAGACACCAGAACGAAGAACTCCTTCGAGTCTTTGTGCTGCTTGACCTCGAAATCCATATGCTCCCACAATCCAACAATCTTATCTAGCGACTCGCGCAGTATCCGCTCTTGTGTAGCTTCGGTTGCAATGCGATTAATTTGAGCGGCAAAAGGCGCCAACTTCATGGCAACCAACCGGCCAAGTGTTAGCGGCGTTGCATTTGCGAGAGACTGCGCGATTGACGTTCGCAGCTCTGACGCTGTCGGTGGACGAATACTAAAGCCAAGCAAAGCTTGGAGATCTTGGTAATGGCGGTCTTCAAAACTCGGGCAGCTAAGGTCCAGCAAGATTGGCATCGTAAGGCGGTATTGCTCCACGGCTCCTTTCATATGTGAACACAAAACTTCGGTTCCAGCCGACAAACGCTGCTCCCACATCAAGATCTTGGTGAAATATTGCTGCACGCTCTCCGATATTGCTTCAACATCGACCTCTTTGGGAAACTTCAGTGATTCCCACTTCACCACAGATGCATTCCACGCTGACCACCCTTTCCACAGGTCAAGTTTGAGCGTGAGGTCGGATTTGATGGCGTGCAAGTCTTCGAACGCTGTTGTTTGAGGAAGTGACAGCGTTTTTTCGTGAAAAAAGTGCAACGCGACCGCCTCCTCTAGAATCGTTAGTTGACTCTGGACGTCGCTTAAGTAATAGATTGCTTCATTCGGGTCGGATGCCAGCTTGAAAAGCATCGGATTTGTCAGCGCTTTTCCAATGTGATCAAGTTGCTGAACAAGGCCTGGGACTCGCGCTTCGAGTTCGACGCCAAACTTTTCTGTGTAATGGTCGCAACTGTTTTCAAACAGCTCCATCGAAGTCTTCAGTTGTGCTCGCTTCTGTGATAGCAAGAATGCGTTGGTTTGGTCCACGTCACTTATTCGAATTCCGAAATCGTCAACCAAGTTGTACAGACTCTTCAGAAGCGAGTATCTCTCGTCTACTTGGTCCATTTCGGCCTGAAGTTTTCGTAGAAATGCCAAGGTTTCCGCGAAGTCGTCGACGCACGTGGGAATCGTGCTAATCTTTTCGTTGTTGTAGCTCAGATCCTCCATCAGAGTCGAATTCTTGTGCTGGATGATGGCGGGGATCAATATCTGAAGCATCTCCAGGCATTTTCTTGGAGACGGCTTGAGTGTAGCATTTAGTTTGACGTTGTCCAGTAACAGCAGCCCACATGGATTTGCATCAGCGAGGGCATCAAATGCTTGGATTTGATGTGTGTATTTCTCCAGCAAATCTCGCAGCTCTTCCGTCTCTGTGACGTTGAGATACTTCATGTGGGACAGTTGTTTGCAAAACACAAGATTGGCCTGGTACTTCTCTAGGAACGGAAGCAAGGACTGGCATGACGCTTCTACTTGGTCAAACGCATCAGTCACAATCGAGTTGACACCATGAAGCGAGTCCACAAAGGCGTCGTCCTCCATGATCAAGATATCCAAGTCGAGGGTCTCGTTTGCGTTATCGCCTCCGCCGTCATCATCACCATCACCACCGCTTCCAGCACCATCTTCCATGCTTGTTTCCACGTAGACTTTGAACATCGGGTTGGAAATCAAGCGAGATCGGTTTGTCACGATTTTGAGTCCATTGAAAATGAGCGTCTCCATCTGAGTTCGAAGAAGTTCGCAGTTCGGAGAGAATTGCAACAGCTCCGAAGTCATAGTCACAGTGCGATCGCGGACATTTTTTGCAGTCAATGGCTTGCCGTTGCTTCCAAGTAGATTCGGGTTCGATTGCCGACGCGTTAGTCGAGGACTGTTAGGAGCCCCACTGACATGTTGCTGGCCTTGGTTCCCCGTTGAATTGTTTTGATACGACACTTCGACACGGAATAACGGTGCGACTTTTGCTTTGGATGCGGAGAACGTCATCGAAAACGGAAGACCAGATGGAAACGCATCTGGTCCTACAAAGACCGCCCCCAACTTGATCTTTGACATCGAGCTCTCAAGAGACTGCGTGGACGAGATCGCCATGCGTAGCAGGGCATCTGAAACCAAAAATTCGACCACGCGTAGAAACTTCATGATTTTTCTGCATTGCGTGCGCATGGTCGCTCGTTCCGTGTAAGTCATTTGCCGATCAGGATCAAAAGCGCCGTCTTCGTATGTGATGACTGGCTTTGGCGTTTTCTTTGTCAGAATGTTAAGCTGATGACGAGGATTGATCCCGACCTTTTCTGTCTCGGGCGCACGTACGGCCGTCGACGTCTCGTTGAAACGAGAGTCTTGGAGGAATGCAAACAGATAACGCTCGCACGCGTTCTTGGCGATAAGCTCCGACTCACAGATAAACTTGTCTACGAGTCGCTCGCACTCCATCTTTTGGGCCTTCAAGCGAGTGCAGAACTCGACCAAAGTGAAAGTCTTTTGCGCTGTTGGCTGCTGCGAGAACGAGCTAGCACTGTAGTCCAGCCCACCATGCTCATGCGCTTCATCCTGATTAGTGGAGCTCTGTGATGTTGCCAGCGTTCCCTCGAATTCGAATAAGCGCACGCGCATCAACTCGAGGCATTCGGATCGCAACAGCAGCATCGCATCGTGCAAATGCGGTAGCAGAATGAACAGATTCTGGTTCAGAGACAGCAACGCCTTCGCACGTTTTTTGGTGTTGATGGCGTGCTTCCACAGCCGAAAGTGCTTCCACATACGATACTTCCTGAAAAATGGCAACTGTGACAGCCAAGTCGTCAGTAACCTCACGGCAACGCCAGCGATTGCCCTTCTGGCTTCCTGTGTGAGCACCCACCTTGATAATGAGCGAGTAGATGTAGTTCTCGCGCTCAAACTTCTCCATCGGAAGGAACTCGGAGCCATCACTGGAGAAATGCGTGATACCTAGGCGGCTGACGGTGTAATAATCCGTCGGATCAATGTGCGCGTGGTCCGTGAGCACGAGATGGTATGGATTCGAGTCAACTCGCCGCAAATACAGGAACGAATCGCGACTGAGCGTCGTCGGATACGCATGGCGTGAGCTGTTCATGCCGTCTCGGTAGAAATGCTCGGCCAGCTGCTCCGTCAGCGTCTTGAAGTCACCTCTTCCGGCCAGCAATTCGCAGCGCCGTGGCACTTCTTCCGTGGTCATCGACCTGAACGATGCAGACGGCACTGCTGTTAGCTTGGCTGGCATCACTGGCGCAGTAGGTGTCAGTGCGTTCTCCTTGAGCGGGCTCATGCGTGCAGCGCCATTGGTTGGTGGAGTGGCTCTCGCCATATTGCTGTGACTGGATCGGGCCACTCCTGACGGCGCCGTGGTGGCGCGCTGGTCGAGATAGTAGCGGTCCCGGGCACTCAGTGGCAGCTTTTCCGCCGCGGTGGCCGCTTGGTGGCCTGTGTCGCTGGGGCGCGCAGTGGCCGGCAAGCGGCCTCTGGAGGCCATGGCTGACGTACTCGGGCGCGTCGGGATGAGAGGTGTAGCGGATGGCAACACGAGCGATGGCACCAGCGGTCGGTTGCCTTGCTCGCTGTTGTTGTTGTTGTTGTTGTTGTTGTTGTTGTTGTTGTTATTGTTGCTGCTGCTTGGAGCGCGTGGACGACCGTCACGGCCATTGCCATTGCTATGACCTTCCTGATTGTTGCGCTTCGGTTGGCCAAGGTCTGGAAACAACTGCGCCTGCACGAGACTTCGCTTGAGGCCTTTGCCATGCAGCCGCTCGAGCAGAGCGCGGGCTTCCGGCCTCTCTGGAGGCGGCGTCGCCGCTGCGCCACTATGGTGGCCCGGAGCCGCTGGCCACGCTGTCGCGGCCTCGATCTTGGCGCGCACGGCCTTCTCGGCACGAGACGTGGTGACGGGCGAGGCCACTGGGACGGCCCCAGAGGACGAGCGGCGGCGCGCTCCTTGACTGCGCGGCCGTGGACTGCTAGCCACATGAGGTGGCACGCTGCTGCCGTTCATGGCGGTGCTAGCATGTGCATGCAGGCAATGGTTGTTGCACTACCGGTACTGTGACAACACTCGCTTATCAAGGTGTCTTCGTGAGGCCGCGGTGTCAGTGGCACAACGCAGGTGGCACGCGTCGGTTCCGCGTCGAGGGGCAGTGCCTGAAACGCCGCTACGTCAGGTCAGGTCGTTTCCGTTTGGGGGAGCACATCGAGATCTCGTACGAAGAGCAGGAAGAGCGAGGGAGATTGGATACTGTGGCATAATTTACATGGCATGATCAGGCTGCTCGGGAGCGCGATGTGCATGGCCGCCAGCTGAGCAGGCTATGGTTCTCTAGTCATCGAGCGTCGCGAAGCGCATCTTGGGCATGCGCTCGATGCAGCTCAAGTCGACCTGGCTCAGATCGCCATCGGCCAGCACGTACGAGAGCACGACGTGCTCGCCGCACTCAGTGTCGTCCGTCGGTGTCGTGGCGTCGATCGTGTGGGCGCCGTAGGCGAACTCGACGAGGAGCTAGTCACCGCCCTCGATCTTGTCGTAGCACGCCTTGGCAAAGGCCGACGGAGTGTTGAAGTCGAGCTTGCCATTGACGAGCAGCACGCTTTGGTTGTCGGCGAGGTGCAGTGGCGCGCCATAGTACTTGTCCTTGTCGTACACAAAGTGTGGTCCTGTTGGGACGTCAAAGTCGCGGCAGTTCTCGTCACTGTTGCTCGTGTACAAGCAGTACATTTCCATTTCGGTCGTCCACGGAGTCGAGAATGGACCTGCGCGGAACATGCGCTGCTGCGCGTTCAGCGACATGTCGGAGCTTTCCCAGCGCTCAGAGAACGTGATGAGGTTGAACAAGATCGGCGACTCGTCTTCCACGGGGTTCAGGATGTCGACCAAACGGCGCGTTGCACGTGGGGCTGGTCTGGCACTGGTCAAACGGCGCCAGTGCGATGACGACACGTATCGCTTTGCTTCACGGAGATCATGCTTGGTACAGCGCTTCAAAAGCGAGAGAAACAGCGGCACGCGCTCGCGAGCAGAGACATCGCCGACCCATCCGGCCAGGATGCCACGCAGGACGTCTGATGGTGTCTCCTCTGACTCCGATCCCGACTTGAGCAGCCACTTTGCGCACGCATTTTTTTCGGCGTTGTTGTCAAGTTTAGCATACAAACGCATCACTTCGTCAAGCACGTCGTCGCGTTCGCCGTCGAACTTGAGTGGGCACGATGGGTCGTCATAGCAGTACTGAAGCAACACTTTCGATGGCTCCAAGATCGCGTGGTTCCAGTGGCAGACGTCCGATGGCGAGGTCGAGTTGGCAGGCATCTCGGTGTCGACGCCGTCAAGCACATATCCGCGCACAGCTGGAGGTGCGAAGTGCATCAAGCGCTGAACCAGAAACGTGCCGTAGCTGGCACCACCAACGAACACGTGTGACTTCTTTGGGTCTGGGTGCAACGCGTTAATGACCAGCGCCAGGTCCTTGGCAGCACTGGTGACAGAGAAGGCTTCCGTGTGATCGTCAATGTGGAACAGCACGTCCTTGAGGCATTCGGGCATTTCTTCGAGCGTCACTTCCTTGCCATCGGGGCTGCCGCTGTTAAATGCCTGCGCGGCTTTGCACTCCAAGAAGTTGCTGCGTCCGGTGCCGCGGTGATCAACTGTGTACAAGTCAATGGCGCCGTCCGACAAGCGGCTGTACGTCAGCATCGAGTATTCCACTGCACACACACACACCAATACAACGGTCAGTCGTCTTTCATCCCAGACAGTACACAGCGCGTTGGCAAGGACGTACTTGCTTCCGAGGAATACCCAGGCCCGCCCTGTAACAAGTACAGCGCCTTGCGTGGCTTGTGGTGCGCTGTGGGCGCTTTCGCTGCCAGTCGCTTCACAAACACGGCGATGGTCTTGTCGCTCGTGCAGACGCCGTCGTGGCAGAGCGGCACTTCAAACTCGGCGCATTCAAAGTGCTCGTCGTTCATGTAGGAGTTCGTGCTGGTAGTCGAGGATCCGCACGCGTACCAACCGTTCATCTTCGTGTTCGCAGTTGTGGTTGCAGCGGCATTGCAAGCAGTAGCGGCAACGGCCGCAGCAACCGCATGGAGCAACCGCATGGATCGTTGTGGTGGGCAAGTCAAGTGAGCACCCAAGCGCACCACGCCACACTGCTGGGGAAAGAAATCCATCACTGGATCCCAGAATCGGGTTCCCACCAACACACCGCTCAAATTTTGCTCTGCAGCCTCATCGGCCTCCCACCGTGCATTATGCATTGCGCATCGTGCATCGTGTGGGCCAACCCACCCAAACGCTCTGATTCATGAGTTGCGACGAATAATCTCGCACACGTCGCAGACCCTTGCCATTAATCTGTCCGGCACAGTGCACTCCCCCCCCCCACCCTGACCGCTGTCAATTGAACGGTGGTGGTAATTACCGTGTAAATAGCGCTGCGGTGACGTGGGTTTTTGAGTGTACCCCCGTTCCTACGGTACCTGCGGAGGCGCAGCGTCGCGACCAGGCCCAGCCCGAAGGCGCAGCGGACGACGAAGGCGCCGGACGCCACGGACACGCGTGTGTGTGTGTGTGTGTGTCAGTGGCCACCACCAGCGCACGCACCCAGACAGGCAGGCAGGCAGCACCTCGGCTCACGACGCCAGCGGCGGGATCGACGCGGCCGCAGGGAGGCCTCAGCGCAGAGCCACAGCCACAACTGGTTGGGGCCGTCCACGCGCCATGAGCAGTCGAGCGAAGGCACCGATGAAGAAGAGCGCTGCGAAAGAGCGAGGCAGGGCCCGCGGCGAGGGCGCGGCGGCACCGCCCTTGCAGCACCGCCGCTCCAACGGCATGCTCAGCGTCATTGAGCTGTGCAACAATGACACGGAGGAAGAAGACGGCAACCGCGGGGATGGCGAGCAGGACGACGCCGACGAAGACGTCGACGTGGAAGAGGACCCAGCGGACGCCGTGATCCTGAAAGCGCGCCGTGCGTCCACGGACAACGGGAGCGTCGGKGGAGGTGGAGGCGGCAGCGGTGGCGACGCTGGCGCGGCGGACGATGACGACGATGCGCAGAGCACGAGCGCGCCGATCGAGGTCGACGACGAAGACGAGAGCACTGGGGGCGAGGAGGAAGGATGGTCGGACCACAACCGGTGGTACTGCAACATCTGCAAGGTGGGAGGCTCGTGTGTGCGTGTGTGGCGTGTGTCTACGTGGACGTTGAGACTGACAGGAAGTATTGGGATTGGGTGCTACTGCTGTCGGGCAGGATGGCGGAGAGCTGCTGTGTTGTGATCGATGCCCTCGAGCGTTCCACATGAGCTGGTAGGAAGTGTGGTGGAAGAAGGAGGCAGATGTGGTGCTTACGTGGACCCTGTTGGTGCATTGCAGCCTTGGAATGAAGGAGTGCGACATTCCAGAGAGCGAGTGGTTCTGCAAAGCTTGCTCGTACGTGTTGGGGTTTGTTTGGATGATTGTAGATTGAGCGAGCGTGGTGACTGAGTGGGCGGTTGCTGTAGTGAATGTCTGGATCGTCGACGGACCAAGAAGGAGAACAAGGAGAAGGCGCGGCTGATGCGCGAGGCAGCGAAATTGGAGCGCGAGGCGAAGAAGCAGCAGGTGAAGCAAATGCAGGAAGACAAGCGCGCCAAGAAATCCGCCGACGCTGTGGAGAAGAAGGCGAAACGTGTACTGGAAATGCAAGATCGCATTGTCAATAAGAAGAAGTTCAAGTACAAAGACAAGGATGAAGAAACTCTGGGCAAGATTGCGGAGGATCTCGGTCAAACCATCAGATCAGCCAAGGAGCATTTGGAAAAGTTGGAGAAGGAGGATGCCGCCTTGCGCAAGAAGGTTGGTGCTATCTCGACCGTCGTATGCGGCTCACACGCATGGATGCTGACAGGTTGCTCGTGTCTCGTGTGTCACCAGGAGGAAGGATTCCAAAAGAAGCGCCGTGAAGGTGGTGCCGATGGTGCTGCGAATGGGTCAACTACGAATGCAGACAAGCCAGCGTAAGTGATGCCAATATCTTGGGCAGGGCTTCGATGTTCAATGCCTTGATTGACTTTGGTGGTGAATATTACAGGCCCGTCGACTGCAGCTTCGCCAACATCCCCCTCGAGCTGACTGGTCGATTGCTTGCTGTGTGGGATGGCATCTTCTCGTTCCGTCAGATTTTGAAGCTTTCGCCAATGTCTGTCGACCAGTTTAGTGCCGCGCTCGCGCGCACGTCGTACTCGCGGTTGTTGTCTGAGGTGCACATGTGCTTGCTCGAGTTGATCCTCGAAGACAGAGAAGAAGAGGACTATGTGTCGGATGACGAAGGTGCGATGGATGAAACTGAGCGATATCGATACGAGCTGCAGCACGCGCCAATGACAGTTGGAGCACCGACGTCAAACATGCTCAACTCGCTGTCATGGCCGTCGGTGATGTACAATTTGTTGATGGCGATTCCACGCTTCATGGCCAGTGCGAGTGCGTCGTTGAAGGCGGCTGTCACTGCGTTGCAAGAGCAGGATTACCCACAGTTGGACGTTGCGCACAAACTGGAGCTGCTCAGCTTTCTCGTGAGTCGAGTTTACACGACGGAAAAAGTCCGTCGCATGCTCAACACACATTTGGATGAAGTCACAAGTGCCAGTAAGGTGTACACTCGACAAGTTTTGCAAGAGAAGAAAATCGCCATGGAAGAAGAAAAGAAGATGCGTGATCGCCAACGTGCTGAGTTGAATGCGCTACTCGAAAAGTCCAAGGGAGCTATGAAGACCTGGTTAAAGAACGACAAGAAGGGTGGTGGCACCGAGGACGCAAACATGGCCGAAGAGGACGATGGAAAGAGCGATGCAGGTGGAGCAGGGTCGGCCGGATCTGGGGAAGAGTCGGACCTCGAAGAACTCGTGGATAACGAAGAGGCGCTGACCAAACAAGAAGAAGATTTGGAGGCCTTGCAAGAGAGTGGTGCGCTTTCACGACATGAATACCTTTCTCGCAAGAAGAAACTGGATAATATTCGAGAAAAGGTCAAGAAACGAGCTGAAGAGCGATTGCGGAAACAAAAGGCGCAGGAACAGATTGAGCGAAAGCGCACAGCTGCCAAGAAGGGTATTCAGGAGGGATTGATATCGAGAGATGCGGCGTTGTTGCGCGTGGCGATCGACAAGGGCAAAGAGTGCAACCTCCCGGAGAAAATCATTGTTTCGGCGACACATGTACTGGAGCTGCTAGACGCAGAAGCCGCCCGTGATGCTGAATTTGACCTCAGAAAGCGCAAGTACGCAAAGATTGTGCGTGAGAAGTTTGTGCGCTCAGAGCCAATTGGTCGTGATCGGAATCAGCATCGGTATTGGATCCTTCATGGGGACCCCACTCGATTGTATGTGGAGCAACCTGGACCAGGTAAGCTCAAGGATTACTTCGATGGCGATACGCGCAGTGAGAGCGCTCGTGCAACTCTACCACCGGCAACATGGCGCTGCTATGGATCCCAAGTGGAAGTAACTGCATTGATAGACTCGTTGGACGATCAGATCCCTCGCGAGGCACAATTACGCGCTGCGCTCAAGGACAACTTCGAATTGATCACAAAGGACATGCCTGTATCGAAGCCTGGACTCCTCATCTCGGACCTCCTCAACGACGACAGCAACGGATCTAAAAAGCGGCCGCATCCATCAAGTTCGAGCACAGAAGACGTTGATATTGATTCATGGCACAACGAGCTGAAGACGTGGAGGAAAACGCCGCACGAAAAGATTGATATCCAAGCATTTAGAACCGAGCTGCTCAATGTGGATTCCTGGCTGCCACAGAAGCTGAAGCCTTACGGATCGACATGGAGCGACCGCGCAGCAAATGGTCGAGCAGATTGGCTGAAACAGGTGAACGCGATGGAGACGACAGCAGACGCAATTGCACCGCTGCTGGCTTTCGAGCGCGAAATTATGTCGCTGCAAGTGAAATCGAGCTCTTCGCAGTCGCAGGAGCCAACGGATGAGGGCAGCGTAAATGGTGAAGAGTCTTCGGCTGAGAATGCGAAAATGGACAACCACAAGAGCGATGATGAAGATGAAGAAGACGAAGAGGACGAAACAGTAGCTGACGATGGCACTATCTTGTGGCCAACGCGAAAGTGTCGCGAGCGGTGGGTGGATGGAGTGAAGAAAGCACGCACGCTCTCGACGTTGGCCGTGGCATTGGCCAGCTTCTTGCAGCGGCTCGAGATTTACGGTATTTCCGAGCAAGCAAACGACGATGCCACGTCGAATGCGAGACGCGCCAAAACTGAGAAGGAGAAGCGATCACGGAAAGAACGTGCAGCCAAGAAACGCCAGAAGAAAGAAGAAGCCGAAGAAGACCAGGATCCCGAGTCTATGGACGAGTGGGAAGAGGATTGCTACATTTGTACCGAAGGTGGCGAGCTTCTGTGCTGCGATGGATGTCGTCGTGTCTTCCATTATACCTGTGTTGGCTTGAGGAGAATTCCACGCGGCAAAACGTTCTGCCATCACTGCGACTCCTCCGTTAAGCCCGTATTCCCAGCCAACCGCCTGGCAAAGCACGCACCAAAGGAACAAGACGCGGCGGCGTCGTCAGATGCTGTCAGCGTTAATACTGATGATGGCGCGACTGAGCAGCCGGCAGCAAACACTGAAGATGCTCCTAAGGGCCCAGATGACCAGTGGGACGTCGACTGCGGTGTCTGCAAGCTTGGAGGCGAATTGCTGTGTTGCGACGGCTGTCCACGAGCATTTCACATTGCGTGCATCGGGCTTGATGTACGTTGAGGCGTTGCATTTCTTGCATATTTGTGATTGATGGGGGCGACCACTAAGATCAACTCGATTTGTGCACAGGAACTCCCTGAAGGCGATTGGTTCTGCGACGACTGTGAGCTGCAAACGTGCGGTGCGTGCAAGAAGAACCGCATTCGATTGGATTCCCATGTGATTTGTGGCTCGGAAGATGGCACGAAGGGCTGCGAACGCGTCTTCCACCTGGTGCGTGCAAACGCGACATATCTATTAAACGGTGCAGGAACGTTCTGACTGACCGACTAACTGTTGTCGAATGTTAATGCCTCGTAGAAATGCGCCAAGCTGCTGGCTGTGCCAGAAGATGACTGGTACTGCAAGCGATGCCGAAACAGCATGCAGCGATGAACTCGCTTCCTGTATTTCACAAGCTAGATCTCGCGACGAGCGTTCACAAACCAGTGTGGAAGAACGACTTCGGTCGAGCAAGACTAGAGCGAATGGAAGTGCTCGGCATTTCACGAGCGAGATAAGGACCAGCGCAGTATGTTTGTCAATGCCAAAACTACACAACGGATGATGCGGCAGTTTGAAGTCCTGCATTCCATTTTTTTCTTGTTTTCCGAGTCAGCTAGTTGGCGGGAGCAGTGGCGTTGTGTTTCGCTGCCGCAAAATTCCATCCTTTGAGTTTGAGCTCGTGGAGTTGTTCCTGTAGAACCTTCGTGAGCTCAATGGTGCTGGCAAGGACACTCTTCAGCTCTTCCTGCACGAGCGTCCGGTCTCCAGGCTTGCCAGTGGCATGGTTGTTCTTCATCAGAGCGGCTGACATTTCGTGCAGATCGGCCATTGACGCCTCGTTGGCTACGTGGCTAGCGCGGAGACCTCGCATTCGCGATTTACGCTGCTCCAGGGACGCTGTTGCCCCCGCGCCGTCGGCTGTGGCTGCTCCATTTTCTTGTGGAATCCTTTTCACCGAGCTGTTCCTGCTCATTGATTGCCCAAGCTGCACGGTCGCCAATTTCTCAAACTCGCGAAGTGACAAGCAGTTAAGGAGACATCATCAGCTAATCTCATGAAGCACCACACACAGCACGTCAACGAAAAGGGCGGATATGAAACACTTCGACGGAAATGACGCGATCCGAGCCTGCTGAGTCGACGACCTTGATCATGTGCATGCCCTCACGGTCCTGGAATTCTCATCCCCCACGTCAACGCATATTCTTGGTGACCAACCAATGCCACAGTCACGTACCGGCGCGAGCATATACGTCCGTTTACTGCCAATGCTCACCGACATCTTATTTGCTTGATCCTGAACGCCAGCAGCAGCCCAGTGGTCAGCAAGACCCAGTCATGCGAAGACAGGGATGCAGTGTCACGCACAATTTTGAGCGTGATCTTCTTTTTGTATTCCGATTCCTCCCGCTGCAGCTCGCGCTGCATGATCACCATCATCACCATCACATTAGCAGCTCGCATCAACCAATTCCATACTTCCAGATCTGGAACTTGGGTGCTGTCATGCGCCTACCGCAAAGTCACGGTCACGAGCTTTCTTCTTCTCGGCTGCCTGGCGCAGATACTCGACCGACACGGACGTTTGCCCACGCTGGGGTGCCGCGGCCTTCTTCTTGGCTCGCTCGTCGCCGTCGCCGTGGCCCCATGGCTTGGCCCGGCTTGGCGGAGCCGATGTCGGACGACTGTTGCGTCTCGCTGACGGCGTGAGCATGGCCTGCATGAACTTGCTGCTCGTCTGCGCCAGCAACATGCGCTGCTTGGTGGCCGCGTCGACAGCGTCGGCCCCGAACTCGCTCTGGTCGTTGTCTTCCTGCACCAGCTGCCGCATGAGCTCGTCATCGTCGTCATCGTCATCGATGTCGACGCCATCGCTGAAATCGAACGTGGCATGACGAGCGACTGCGAAGCTGCTCCTGCTGGCTGACGGCTTGGCGCTCATGGGCCGCGCGCGCGGTCGCGGACGATCCAGGAACGCCATGACAGCACACGCACACGCACACGCGCGCTCAAGTCGCTGCTCTGCCGCAGTGATCGATGTGCAGGCACTACTTGGTGCTAGAAATAAACGACAACGTGGGGCGTTGGCGTCGCTTCAACGTCCACGGCAACCACCACCGCACGCACACATGATGCGATCCAGCACAGCAGGCAGGAAGGGAGAGAGGGAATCCTCTTTGACGCTCATATATTTCATTCACTTCCCTGTGTATCCTTCTCTCTCCATCTTTCTCTCTTTCAAATCCTTTCTCTGACTCGATGCTGCCTCCTGCCATGACACGCACACGCAACGTCTCTCTGCTTCCGATGCTTCGTCCGTCGCTCGATCTCTTCTTCAACCGCAGCGAGTTCTCTCCAAACCCATTAACGCACGCGATGCCCGCATCAATTCGATGGCAGAACAGGGAGGAACAGGCGGCCGACAGGCTGGCAGAGCGCGCACAGTGCACGCACCCGCGGCGGGCGGCAGCGGAGCCGTCGCCTCTAGTTGTTTACCAGCGGGTGAGCTCGCGGCGCTCGGCGGCCAGCTCCTCGGCGACGTCGGCCTTCTCGGCGAGGTAGCCGTCGAATGGCGCCTGGATGGCCTGGATCTCGTCTGGCAAGTACGTGCGCTTCAAGCTGCAGTCGGCGGCGCGGGCAATGCGGCGCTGACGGCTCGTGTACTCATCGTTCGAGATGTGGTGGAGCGCCTCCTGCACGGCCTTGGTGTCGACGAGCAGGTCGTCGTACTTGATGCCGTACATGCGGAGCGACTTGCCCACGCTCTTCTGGTACATCTGGGCCACACGCGCGATCATCTTGCTTGCTCTGCTTGCTTCGAGGTCCCTGCCAACTGCGTTTCCACGCCCACGGCCGCCCCCGCTGGACCGCTCGATCCGCACGGCCAATCACACACCTGTTTTAAACACTTGTATCATTCGAACATCAGGGGTGTGTCGAGAATGTCAAGACGGGTTTTCCGATTAAGTACGAATGGTGTACTTGATGGGGAAACCCTAAAGCTTGCAGCTTCTAGTTCATCTTTTGGAGGAATGGCTTCGATACGTACGCGGTGGAAAATGCGAACGAGTCCGATTGATGCATGTTACCTGCGACAGCGTCTATGATGCGAAGAGATACGAGAAGGAGAAACTATGGACGGATATGGTCGCTTGTCGACGGTGCTTACACCGCGCACCCCCAGACGCCTAGCCGGATTCCGATGCATCGTGTCGGAAACGTTAGACCAGAGTCGGAGGTGACGTTGGGACAGTTGCCGAAAATCTTTCCGGAGCACACTGGCTGACTGGCGCAGAACGTGCCAACACCAACAACGCTGACGGGCGTGTTGCCACTAGGGTTGCCCGTGCAGTCGATGTCGGCGGCTGGCGACATCACTGTGTCCACTTGGGAGTCGTCGGTGAATGGTTTGCACCCGTGAACGCCGGTGCGGACTTGACGACACGCGGAGCCAAATGGCAGGCCCTCTTGCCTTCCTGGGCAAACGCCGTTGGAGTTATTTCCCGCACAGATTGGACCAGCTACGCAAAAGATGCGGTCGACGCCCTCCACACTCATCTCGTACTGGCCTGGTCCACAGATGCTGTCTTCTCCATTGCCAGAAGAAGTTGATGCGGGCTTGAAGATTGGTCCCGCTGGAGATGGCGATGGTACCAGTGCTGGCGATGGTGTTGGCGCTGGAGATGCAGCTATTGGCGACGGCGATGGTTCTGGAGATGGTGAAGGCAATGGCTCAGGAGATGGCGACGGCAATGGCTCAGGAGAAGGCGAAGGTGAAGGTTCTGGAGATGGCGAAAGTGAAGGCTCTGGAGATGGCGAAAGTGAAGGCTCTGGAGATGGCGAAGGCAATGGCTCAGGAGTAGGCGAAGGTGAAGGCGAAGGCAAAGGTTCTGGAGATGGCGATGGCGATGGCTCAGGAGTAGGCGAAGGTGAAGGCGAAGGCAAAGGTTCTGGAGATGGCGATGGCGATGGCTCAGGAGTAGGCGAAGGTGAAGGCGATGGCGATTGCGATGGTTCTGGCAATGGCGAAGGCGATGGCTCAAGAGATGGCGAAGGCGATGGCGAAGGCGATGGTTCTGGCGATGGCGAAGGCGATGGTTCTGGAGATGGCGAAGGCAATGGCTCAGGAGATGGCGAA
>NSDO01000115.1:60049-173613 GCA_002286825.1 Lagenidium giganteum
GTAGGCGAAGGTGAAGGAGATGGCGATGGTTCTAGCGATGGCGAAGGCAATGGCTCAGGAGATGGCGAAGGCGATGGCGAAGGCGATGGTTCTGGAGACGGCGAAGGTGAAGGCGATGGTGATGGCGATGGTTCTGGAGATGGCGACGGCGATGGTGCTGGAGATGGGGAAGGTGTTGGAGTCGGTGATGGCGTTGGAGATGGTGTTAGAGCTGGCGTTGGGGATGGTGTCGGAGCTGGAGTGGGCGATGGCGTTGGAGATGGCGTTGGAGATGGCGTTGGAGATGGCGTCGGAGCTGGAGTTAGGGATGGCGTCGGAGCTGAAGTTGGGGATGGCGTCGGAGCTGGAGTCGGTGATGGCGTCGGAGATTGCGTCGGAGCTGGCGTTGGGGATGGCGTTGGGGATGGTGTCGGAGCTGGGGTTGGGGATGGTGTCGGAGCTGGAGTCGGCGATGGCGTTGGGGATGGTGTCGGAGCTGGAGTCGGCGATGGCGTTGGGGATGGTGTCGGAGCTGGAGTCGGCGATGGCGTTGGGGATGGCGTCGGAGCTGGCGTTGGGGATGGCGTCGGAGCTGGCGTTGGGGATGGCGTCGGAGATGGCGTCGGCGATGGTGTTAGAGATGGCGTTGGAGCTGGAGACGGCGATGGTGTTGGAGCTGGCGTTGGAGATGGAGTCGGTGATGGCGTTGGAGCTGGAGTCGGTGCCGAATTGGCTTTGCATCCGCGAACACCTGAGTCGAGAACACAGGATGATCCATACGTGAGGACACCTTGAGGGCCTGGACAAGATCCACTGGGATGGGTACTATCACACACGGGGCGGCTCGAGCAGAACATGCCGTAGTTGGGGACATTGACAAGAGTTTGTCCCGGGGCACACCCAACAACCGCAGGATTGGTCGCCGCGACCATGGAGGCTGCCGGTACAAGCAGTATAATCGAGAGAGCTACGCGCATTTTGAGTCTTATCGTGAACCACAGCACTGAATGGGCTTCTTTCGGCTGAAGATGCTGGAGTGCTTTCAAGCTGGATGGCTGAAGTTTAAGAAATGAGGTTGCAGATGCACAGTCAAGGCTGTGATTCCACCCGAGTTTCCGCTTGCCCCAGGCGCTGTTTGGGATGCCGAATCAAAAAGTACATCGCACATCGCGATGCGATAGTGCTAAAAAACGTGTGGCGTCCCGTTAAATCGGCCGTTGGTGTTGCGCATTGTTTCCCCTCCACTACGCATTTGCGATTGGCCACGCAATGGGAGAGGTAGTGCGATGAATCATGTACCACATCGCACAACGGCTAAGCGAGGATGGAAACAGGTTACGATGCTTCTGAGTTTGATCCAGAGCCACGCCACTGTAGCCGGCGTACCAGGGCACCTCCAGTCGTGGACATGACGGATTAAGCCTCCAGGTGGTGATGCCTGAGGCAATGATCCTTCTGGAGAAATGAAGATATGCCACACCAGATATCTAGTACTAAAGGGGCGTCAACACGTAGTTTTTCCGCTGATGGAGCTGACCTCGCAAGTCTGCTGCTGCGCAGTCGAGGCAACCATCAGGTTCGAGCTCCTACACTTCCTTCGCAGGCGCGTCACGTCGGCGTGGGATATGCAAACCAGGGACGTACCGCACACATCTCGTAAGAGAGTGCCCGGACGGGTCTTGCTGGCCTATAATCGGCGTTAGAGGTAGCACTGTTTCGCTTTTCCCACATCGTCGCGGTGTTATACATGCGATCAGCCACGCGATGCCATACGCTTCGGTGGTTCTTTACTTTATTCCAGCCACATCGCATTTGGGCTACGACCAAGCCACATCTACTGTATAGAAGTACAATTGTTGTGGTCATCGTAACCCGGTTATGGAGTTCGAGAGCAATCATTGTTTTCAATATATTTCTGATTATTGAAACGTGGGCAGTGACTGGAGTGGCCACGACACGACACACTCGACCCAACAGGGCCTCAGCGTTGTCATGGCGGACGTGGCGGATCAAGTGGCACGGTATGTGCAGGAGTCTACTGCCGATGGCAAGAGCAAGGTGCCTGGCTGCCGCTGGTTTCTGGACAAGGCGTTCTTCTGCGTCAGTAAGTGGGGCTGCTGGTGGTTTTGTTCAATGAATTGGACGTTGACGGTGAACGTTGGCTTGTGGTCGTCGTGTGGTGTGCATATGTGGGTGTGCCTGAGCAGCTCCACTCAACCAGATGACGCACTACTACCGCACCGGCACGGCTGATGAGTGCAAAGGCACGTTCGTGAACATGTACAACTGCCTGCGTGCGAGCATGATGGATGAAGAGAAGGCGCTGGTACGAGCAGACTGTCTGGTATTACTGTGTTTGGATGGTCACCGTCACTGACAGCTCACAATCGTAGGAGTTCCTCAAAGACACAGCCATCGATCCTTCACGACCACCACACAAGGTCGGTGTGTGGGAAATGAAGGAGACACCGGGCTGGTAAACGCGCTGCCTGTCGATTAGAGCTACTCTCTCACGCACCATCCCAAGCGTTCAAACTGTTCTTGTCGCCTTGATTCATTATCCTCATTTTGCACACGGAATGTCAATTGATGACCGAGTCCCAACGCGTTTTAGTCCTTGAGCCATTCTTCCATCCCATGCAAGTCGCCTGGGAGTGCCGTGGGCAGATCGTCGTCTTCACCACCGTGGCCGAGCGGCATTGGCAGCGAGTCGAGCGATGATTCTATTAAGGCGTTCAGCGGGTCGAAATACGCACCACTGCCGTTGGAGAATGGAATTGGATCCGCTGTTGGTCCTCCATTGTTGGAGGCCATGTTGCTGTTTGGCGCGCTGAAGTTTGCCATGGACAACAGATCTAGCTCGTTCTCGATATTCTGCGTCAGCTGGAAGTCAAATGCCTCGGACGACATAGCCGGGAGACCGCCAAACGATTTCTTGGCCTGCACGCTCAGCAGCGTGTCGAGATCTCCTGTTTCCTCGTACTTCTCAAAGGCTTCGTGCAAGGTCGAATCATCAGATGCAATTAGCAGCATCTTCAGCGAGTCCTTCTGTTCTTTTCTGTGAGCATGCGACACCATCAAAACCCCGTATCAGCACTGCGTAACCCACCACGAACAAGAAACACGGCCAACGTACGAGATCTTGCCACTGGCGGCGAGCTTGTTCACGAGCCAGAACTTGGACGACAGACTGCGACCACGCTTCGCCTTGCGCGAGGTTCCTCGAGATGCCTCAGCATTCAGGTTGCTTGGTGCCCTGTTTGCGTTGCCCGAAGGAGCCATGAACCCGCCAGCTGGGGCTGGAGGGGGCTTACTCGATGGCGCCGATCCAGACAGGTCGTTAAAGTCAATCGTGTCGACGATATCAAGCAGGTCTGGGGGCGGCGCAGAGTCATTATCGCTCGGCAGCACCATGCCGTCGACAGACAGCAGGTCGCCGTCGCGGACAGACCTGTCCAGCGCGTTCTTGCGAATCTACGGATTATGCAATACGTCACGAAGCCGTCAATTTCTCTCGCGATGACAAACTGAACGAAGCGGCCACATACACACACACACATACACACGCAAAGCAGACACAACCACACACACACACACACACGACATATCCTCAGGCAGGTACCTACCACCACGCCCTTCTCATCCTTGGACTTGGTCGGGTGCAGCATGATCTTGCAGCTCTCGAGCATGGCGTCGTCCGGGTCATCGTCCGTGTTGGCCAGCGACTGGTAAAAGTCGCACAGCACGCTCTTCCACTCGAGTGGTCGCTGGAGACACACCAACGTGGTGTCTTTGGTCAATTGATTGACGAGGAGGACGCGGATGACTTCGCCCATTATGGCGCTGCTCCGGGCTGGCGGCGGGGCGGGGCGGGGTGAGGCCGATCAGTTCGTGGACACCGGCGCGCGGCGATCACGCACACAAAGACAGCTCTGACGCGGGGAAAATGGACCGCGGCCAAGACGTGCAGATGTACGATCACGGCCACCACTCACGCTGGGGCAACGTGGACGTACGCTTGGCGGGGTGTTGAGGTCGCCAAGGTGCTGCGTGCGTTCGGCTCCTCTTCCTCTCTCGCCCGGCGCGCGCACACCACAGGCTGCTCGTGGATTGGCCGAAATTCGCGCGAGAACGCGCGGTGATTGGCCCAATCTAGCTTGGCTCACGCTCACAACACGGCAATTATTGCAACGTTCTTGCAACAACTCCATAAGTCAGAGCCGGGTGGGACGCTGACCAAACCACCGATCTGGAGCTGGTTGTGCGTCGGTCGCGCGTGCGTGCGCGCTGGGGGCAAAATTGCTGATGCGCCAGCTTGCCCACTTCTTCTCGCCTCGTTTCTGCGGCTCTGAGTTTAAGGGTCGTCGCAAACCTGAACGTGCAGGCAACGGCCGCGAGTGCCTTGAGTAATCCAAATGCTGCAGCGAAAAATCGCTTGCTGCAGCACGTTCCGTTTCTGGAGGCGAACGATCGGTTCGACTTTTGGAGAATGCAGGTTTCGATCTTTTGCTCGCGAACTGACGCGCCCATTCGAACACCATCGACGATCGCATGTCACCGATGACCACCACCACCACCACCAAAAGCGACGGCAGCAGCGACGGCAGCAGCGACAGCGCTGGTACGATGGCGTCCTCACCGTTGTTGTTGTCACACCAGCTTCACGCCTTCAGTGTCAGCATCATCGCACTGCTGGTGGTCTGGAACACGCGCCACCATGGCTTTGTCTGGGACGACCGCGCCGCCATCTTCGCCAACCGCGACGTGCGCACTGATGACACGGCGACGCCGATCTCGGAGCTGTTTGTGCATGATTTCTGGGGCACGCCCATCGAGTCTCCACGCAGCCACAAGAGCTATCGTCCCTTGACGGTGCTGAGCTTCCGCTTGACGCATTTGGTGCATGGCTACGATTCGGGCGCCTTCCATCTGTACAACGGCCTCGTGCACGTCGCGTGCTCAGTGCTGGTGCTGCCAGTCGCGCGAGTGATGGCCGCGGCCGCGCACGGCCAGACCTCGCCATCCAGCATGGCCAGACAGCAGATGCACGCGTCGCTCGGATCGTGGTTTGCGGCGCTGCTGTTTGCCGTGCATCCTGTGCACTGCGACGCCATCGCCAGCATCGTGGGACGAGCCGACCTCTTGTGCACGCTCTTCTCACTGGCAGCGTTTCTCCAGTACGCCACCGCTGTCCAAGACTCAGCACGAACGCGATGGAAACCGTTTGTGTCCGCGCAAGCACTGGTAGTGGCAGGTACGATGCAGGGTGATGTCTGTCTGTCATGTTGCTGATCGAGTTTCTAATAAGCACGGTCGTGTGTGGATAGCTTGTTTATCAAAAGAACTAGGCTTTACAACGCTGGGTTTACTGGTCATCTACGACATCTTGCTGCTATTGGTTCAATGGACCCAACGCTATGGACATCGACGAGTGCTGGTGGCCCGGCTGGCATTGATCATGAGTTTCATTGTCGTAAGCTCGATCGTGCGCGTTTGGATCAACGGGGAGCACGGACAGCACGAGTGGAACGTCTTGGCCAACAGCATCGCCGTGCAACCCGAGCGTCAGACTCGATGGCTCTCGTACGCTCACGTGCACGCTTGGTACCTGTGGAAGCTCGTTTGGCCCGACTGGCTCACGTTCGACTATGGGTTTGACACGATTCCGATCATCACGCACGTCGACGACATCCGCAACCTGTACACAGCAGCCGCGTACGCAGTCGTACTCGTCGGTATCTACATGGCTGTCCGGCGGTATGATCGGTCGCCGCTGCTGCTCTCAATATGCTTCGGTGCCATCCCATTCGTACCAGCGTCCAACTTGTTCTTCCCCGTCGGTACGGTGGTCGCTGAGCGCCTTCTGTACTACCCAAGCGTTGGATTTTGCTGTCTCGTTGGCTTCGTTATCGCGGATGCTGCGTGCATCGCGGACCGCTTGACCCGAGTGACGGTGTTGAGCTCGTCGTCGCCACCGCAAAAGCTTTGGTCATCGGTCATCACCTCCAGTGTTCGACATATCATTCACCTCGCGTTTGCACTCGTCGTTGTTGCTGGCGCATGTCGAAGTTATTATCGCAACAACGATTGGTTGTCGGAGCCGATCTTGTTCCGAGCAGCTCTCAAGGTGACCCCAACCAACGTCAAAGTGCTCACCAACATGGGCAAAGTGTTGCTGAACTCAGATCCGGACGAAGCGCTTCAGTACCTGTCAGTTGGCGCAGCACTTCTGCCCAAGCAAGTCGAAGGGCAAACAAACCTCGGGCTTGCGCATTCGACCAAGGGGGCATCGTTGCTGGCGATTCGGCATCTGCGCAAGTCTGTCGACAGCGGACCTCTGCAGTTCCAGGTGTGTTGTATTAGTTGCAGTCGGTTGAGAATGGATGCATTGACTTGACGCTGACTTCCTGCCTAGGCTCATGGTTACCTCGGCAATCATCTGTACTGGCACTGGCGTCAAGATCAGTGGCCCAACTCACCTTCGCTTGAAGAAATGCTGCGGAGTGAGACCGTCCGAAATGCAACGGCTTACCTTGATGCAGCGATCAACCTCGGCAGCTGGTATCCCGCGCACTTCTTGTCGCGCGGATTGATGGCGCACCAAATGGACCAGCAGGACTTCGCAATCAGGTTGGTGATTTGTCGTGGGAATCAGCAAATGCGACGATGGTTAAACACTCTCGGCGTTGTTGTATTCGTTGTGATGGCACGGTGGTGTCTACAGCTGCTTTGAGGCTTCGTTGGCCACGCTGAGAGATCTGCAGCTTCGATCTCCAGACTCTGATCTGCGCGTGGACAAAGCCGACGTCATCAACATGCTCGGCGTCACGTACAAGGAGAAGCGGGACCTGAACAAAGCGACCCAAGTGCTGCAAGACGGCCTGGTGTTGTACCCAGACCATCTCGATCTGAACTTAAACATGGCGTTCATCTACATCGATCTGAAGGACCTCGAACAAGCTGCAGCGTTCTTTGATCGCGCGGTCACAGTCGCCAAGCCGCATCAAGTCGGCAGTCTCGTCGAAACAGCCACCATCTTGGAAGGAATGAAATTCTACTCTGCTGCGCTTGTGTTTGCGGAAAAAGCGCATGCCATGGGCAACACTCTGGAAGTCACAGCGCCGTTGCTGGAGCGATTGCAGCGCTTGACTACAGCGCACGCATAATTTCAGAGAGGAGAAAGACAAGCTTCAGTTGAATCAAATATGTATTTGGCTTTGTTGTTGGCGAGGCCATGGTCTTTCTCGTTTAGCACCACGCCGTGCGGACCGCAGCTTTGGCTCTCTGCTCTGGCTAAAGAAAGCCGAGAAAGGCGAGCAGGATCAACACCATTTGCACACCATGCTACCAGTCCCTGCTACGCCGGTGGAAGCAGGTGCAAACGCCAACAACAGCATCGAGCAGCCGAGAAAGGGCTCACAGCCCAGCCAAGACCAGATCCGCATCCGGCGACGGCACAATCCCAGCTGCCGAAGGCGAGCCGCACTAGAGCCCCACCGTCGCACACTTTGATCGTTCAGTGTTCAAAGTGTGCGGAAGGTGCGCAGTGCGTGGTGGTGGCGGTGGGGGGACTGCAGCCATCGAGTCTCGAGACAGGAATGGCCATCAACCGAGCTACGACCAACATGGCCAGCAAGCGGGCAGCTGGACCCCGTCCGAGCATACAAACCATGCTTCCAGTGGTGCTGCTGGTGCTCATTGCACTAATGGCGTTGGCGCAGCGACTGCAGGAGTGGCTGTTTCTTGGCTGTTGGGTGCTCTACCGGGCTGTGTTTCCGTCGCAGAACGTCACGTGGCTGAAAGTCGTGTGCGTGTTCTCTGGCATTGCACTCTCGGCCCTGCAGTTCTTGCACAAGCGCATTGAAGATGGCGACGATGCGGATGATGGCAACGCTGACCCAAACAAGGGCGTCTTACCCGGTTGGTCGTTGCCAGCCAAGTCGCCGTCAGTCCATCCGCTGCCACTGAATAACAAAGTGCCGACCAAGTGTGATCAACCACGCGAGGTGAACCTGGATCTCCTGCACCAGACAGACGCGATGCTGCGGGCGACCGATGACATCACCAGCAGCCAGTCACCAGCACCGGAGGTACCTCAGCTGTGGCTTGTCGACGATGTCTCGCAGCGTCGCTGCGCTGTCAACGAGAAAGAACCTATTGCTTTCGAGACCGAGTGGTTCAAGGGCACGTTCTTGCTGATGGTGCGCGACACCAGAGCGACCAAGGAGCAGCAGCAGGCGTCGACATGGGCGCATTTGTTCGGCAACAAGCGCCGTTCGTTGTGGGTTCAGGTCCAAGGAACGCTTAAGGCACCACTTGCTGTGCCAAAAGCGAAAGTGTTCGTGGCCGCCGAGTTGCCCACAACGACACGAGTGAGCTTCCCATTCTGGACACAGAAGATCGTGAACTTGCTCATTGCCGTGACCAAGAAATTTGCGCCGCATGTGCACATCAGTTTTGGTCCAGAGACGGATGCGACAACATCAACAGCGTCGGATGCTGGCAACGTTGAGCTCGCGCATGCAGCGTTCCCGTTATTCCAGTCTGTTGACGAGCTAGTGGTCACACCACCCGGCAGTGTCCCACCTGCGTTAGGCAAGGACGTACTCGGGGAGTCGCCGAGCGACAGAACCAAGCGGATGTCTACTCCGCAAACGACTGAGCTCGCGATTGGAAGCGTTTACACCTTCCAGTTCTACACCATGTACGCGGATCTGGCGCAGTGGCGCATTGTTAACGTCCCCGGCCTTCCAGAGATGCCGCTGACGAAAATTATCGGTGACAACGGCTTGCGCTTGGCAGCATACGGGCTGGCAGAGCCGACGGCACAAAGTAGCGCGACGACGGTGCATCGCAACGCCTTCAAACGGTATCTGTTTTCGTTTTCGATCCACCACCGCAACAGCGCCAGCTCTATTGGCGTGACGAGGCCGGCTACTGTGGCAACATCAACTTCATTACCATCACCAGGATCCAACACTGATAAACCGAAGATTCTCACGCCGAAATCCAAGTTGACGACCGTGCCACGCGCGAAAGACTCGCCGCCGGTGCTATCATCGCATATTGAGCGAGACAATGTGCCAAGCCAGCGTGCTCTCGAACTGTTGCGAAGTAAATTCAAGAGCTCGTCGCCGTCGTCGTTGCGCGGGTTATTGACCGTTGAGAAGGTCGCACAACTGGATGGGATGTCCTTTCGACTGGATCAGTGGGTTGAGGTTGTTGACCGAGTTGCTGGCAACCGCAAGGTCTCGTACTTGTTCGAGGTCGAGCAGGCAGGTAGCGAGGCAAGCTCTGTCGAACGGCGCACGGTTTTGCGCAGTGCAAGTACAGTCAAAGACGCACTATTGACAATGGACTGGAGCGATGTCACAGCCAGCGACAGTTCAAACCAATCTAAAGCCGCCTCCGACTCGAGTGAATGGAAGAAACTCACCGTCGAGTCTCGCGAGTTCCTGTATGACACCATCAACAAAGAAACTGAGGGCGTGGCTCACGTACTCCAGCAGATCGCCAACCATCAACCACGTTCCAATCTGGCACGCTTACAGCAAGCTGTGCTACACAGCTGTCTCACCTCCACAGGCAAATTACCACGGATGCGCTGTCACCAAGAACTTGGCGTGCAGCTGTCAACAGCCAAACGCGAACAAATGGACATCATTATGGAGAAAGGCGTCTACCGCATGCACTCAGCGTCGTTCATGCGCCAAGAGTGGCTCATATTGACGACCAGCGAGTTGCAGCTCTTCCGATCCTTCACGGTACGGCCTTGCAAGACAATCGTGTTCGGTCATATTCTGGCTGTCAAAGCAGCGGAGCCAGAATCCGTGCTGGCGAATACGTCGCCGACTGACACTGACACGCATTCAAACCGCTGGTTCTGCGTGCAAGTGCACCTGGTGACTGAAGTCGTGACGCTCTTCATGGAGAGCGATGCGCTGCGCGCCCAGTTCCTCACGACGCTCACGCAGCTGATTCGACTAAGCGCCAAGTCCAGCCAAGCAACTGTCTCCTCCGTACCGACACCTTGTGTGACGATAGATGCGTTGAATGGCCAGTTCTGCTTGAACCGACGCAACCCGCTGACCGAGCTGGCATCAACGAAGGCAGCGCGGTCTTCTCTTTCGAGCACTGTGATTGTCCACGTCGCCGAGCTGCTCAAGAAAGGCTTGAGGTTGTATTCGACGACCAACTACCCAAACGCACCGGTGATTGAACCGAAGCAGGTCCCTGAACTCCTCGCTTTCCTGGATGGCGTCGAGCGGCTGAGTGGCGTGTCATTGCACGCAGCCTCCGGTGCATGGCCATCCACGCACGAAGAGAAGCTCTCTTTCGCACTCAACTTACATCAGCTGGTCTACGTGCACTGCACACTCGTGTTTGGTTTCCCCACGAACCATGCCCAGTGGAAAAAGTTCCAGACTCTGCTTGTGTACAGCTTGGGCGCTCCTAATGAGCGCATACACCTCGCGCTGGTGGATATTGAGCACATTTTGCTTCGTTCGCGCATGACCAACGGCGGTTCCATTCACCCAGAGTCGGCATTGAAAAATGCCGTCCCGCTTCCAGGTCCGACTCAACCACAACTCGAGCAACTTTGCATTGATCAACCCGATTTCCGAGCAGTGCTGGCGCTACAATCCAACGCATCACCAAAGACAACGAATCTACTGCAAGTATATTCGTGGGACAGCTTTGTGCACAATGAGCTGAATCAAGCGTGTACTCGCTTTCTAGCGTCCGACTTGATCGTGGTCGAAGACGTTGACCGAATGATCCTCCTCCCACGTATTTGTGAGTGGTATCTGGACGACTTCTGCGTGTCCCGCACACAGATCTCTGCAGGAAAGCCAACAGGTGATGAGTTAAGCGGCGGTGCGGCATCTGGAACGGCCTCCACTGGCAACGGCACCAACAGCCTGATCGCTGCTTCCAGATCGTTCGTTTGTCTTCAGAAGTTACTTGGGTTCCTCGAAGCATCACAGCATGATACCGTCCACCGCCTATTGTTCAAGTCAGGAATGCCAGCGCAGATCAAGTTCCATCGATTCTGGACGCAAGATCCAGCAATGCGACGCTCTTCATCGAACGTGAACGCCACTCTCCAGTTTATTCAGTCTCTGTTTTAGCATCAAACTCAATCTAGGACTGTGATCGCAGTGGCATTGATGGCGACCACTGATGCTTGCCTTTAACATATCTTGAGGGGCTCGTTGCAGATGCAGAAAAACATTGTGGATCGAGTCCCCGCAGCAATAAATTGTTCATCGCCTCGTGCCCCTCCATCGACAGTGCTACCAGAAGCCAGCCATAACCGGCTTGGACATGGCTAAACTGAGTACAATATCATCAGAGACAATCTTGAATGAATTGATGGTGTGTTGCCAATATGTCATCTCCAGCTTAAACCAGGACACTCCTTCAACGCGCAGCACCGTGCCGATCAATCTCGAATGGGGGGCGTCGTCGGTAGCCGCTGTCCATCATTACATTGCAACATTATCCAAGGGTGCAATAAATGTGACATGCATACAACAGGCGAAAAGATTGTTCAAACCCGAACCGGTCTCAAAGACCCAATCGGACCGGTGGCAGTCTGGTCAACGTGTGGCAGCGACGGCCTCAATGCGTCTCATTCTGCTTTCCGCTCGACAACCAAGCAAGCCAAGAATATCGAAAGGGGGAATATCCTCTCGACTGGTGACCACCCTGTCGCCCGCACGGAGCCACCGTCGATCGACTCCGCCTCTCCAACGCCGTCTCGACGAAGCCGCGCCGCGGGGAAGGCACCAAGCTCCCCCGGCCGCGAGCTGCACTAGCGCAAGGCCTCGGCGTGTGACGAGGAGATAAAGGATCCCGCGGTGAAGAGCTCAACGATTCGCGCGAAGCGCCACACGAAGTTGCTCCAGAGCCCTCTGCCGAAGAAGAGCAAGGCCGAGAACGTGTTGTTCCGCGTCGCTAAGAAGCCCGGTGACAGTCTAAACCCACCGTCGTTGTCTCTTCTTGTGCAGCGCCTGCTGAAGGAGCAGGAAGCAACCAAGGCAAAGCACGAAGCGGAGATGAAGAAGGTGCTGCACGAGCGACAGCTCGTGCAGCGCAAGGTCAACGACGGAGTGCGCCGCTCGACGATGGCAGCGTGCTCGACACCTCGCACCCAGGAGTGCCTCATCATCCCGGAGCTGCCGCTGCAGCTCGATGCTGACGTCGAGTCAAGCCCCGAAGATGTCGTCGATTTGTCACAGGCGGTCCCAAGTCCGCCTGGTGCGCAAGTTCAGCAAGCGGAGTCGCGCACGCAACGGAGCGCAGCGCCTGACAGCTGGCGGCCCGAATCCCGCCGATCGATCTCCTCTACGTCAACACCGCCAGCTTCCCCGATCCGGTCCGCAAGGTGAAGGGGCACTACTACCTGCCTGCGCCGCACAATCTCGCCGCTGCTCGCCAGTTCAAGGTTATGCTTATAGGTACGCATCCAGACCCCGCGTCGTTCGTCTTGCACTCGAAGGAGCTTGAGCGAGTCCGGTTCCAGCCAAGTCGCGCGGTGTTGGCTGCTCTCTACTTCCTCTGTCCAAGTGAAGATTGGGCAGTTTGTCGGCGGAGGGCTCCGCGACCAGCGCTCTCCCGGGTGTTGGGGTTGCTGCATGCGCTGCATGGCGCAGCGCATGCCAAGGCCCCGCAACCAAACTATCGCATCTCGCCTCGCACGGGCTTAATCGTAGAAATTGTACGTAAAAATATGACGTGTCAGAATTAGAAGCCTGCACAGGGCGCAACAGTTTGCGATAATTTGTACCAATAGCACCCCCAGAATGCCCAGCGCGTGTGCTGTCGCACGGTCACATCTTGATTCCCCAAACCGCAACGCCAGCAAGGCGAAGGAGGTGCCGATGAGGCACCTGGAAATAGTGACACGAAACGGCATCGGCCAATCAGCGGTCGTGTGGTAGAGTGATGGTGAGATTTAATGCTAATCAACGTAGGAATTATTCATAATTTTCGTTGTTTCGGGTACTATTTGCCAGCGCATAAGCAGCGTCCGAGCACGGCAATGCGTGTGAAAAATTGCCGTCGGCGAAGTGAAACGCCTTCACACGAGGCCAGTCGTAGTTGTTGCTACCACCAGCAAGCATCACCTGCTCCATGACGGCCTGCAATGTCAGGAAACACTTCTCGTGAGTGTACACTTCCATCTCAGCAAATGCGCTGTTCACTGCGGCGATCAGGGAGTCAACTGAGTACGCCCTCTTGGCGTACTGTACCGATTGAATGGCATGGAAAAAGCCCAGGTCCAGGATGAGTCCGGTGACTTGGCGGGCTGACGAAGGTGTGAAAAATGTGAAAGGATCGCGTCTGCGCGACGCGATCCGGCAGGTCGAAGGAGCCACCGATGACCGGCGCGATTACGAGCGCCTCATGCGTGAGGAGCACACGTTGATCGTGACTCTCGACCTTGTCGACGAGGTCGGTGGAGGTGGTCCGCTCTGGACCATCTTGGATGAGAACCGCTACAGGCTGTTCGAGCGGCTCCGGCATGGCGACGACAGTGCGGAAGGGAATCGAGAGCGCGAGCCCGCGATTCAGCGTCGCGATGTGAGCCCACCGCGACGCAACAGGATGGATACCACGTATCTCGAGGTCGATCCTTGGGATTGCAGTCTCCTCAACGACCGCGACCGCGTCGATGCTGAAGCGCATCAGCGCATCTTCTACCGCTGGCGTTCTGCCAGGGGCAAGGATCCCAATGTCACCGGCGAAGCGCTCCGGCAAGCCGGGAACGCGTTCATCGTTTTGTATAATCGTCGCTCCGTCGGAGCCACCACCGAGCGCCGGCAGCGCGAGCGAGATCCTTACTCGCTCACTGCCGTGCGCGAAGAAGTCCATCGCGTCTGTGCTCGCAACAGGCGCCCTTGCTACGCGTATCTGCGTTGCACAAACTGCCCAGAGTGCACGACGTCCGCGGCAATGCGCCCCGGACTCGAAGACTGGGAGCGCAGCGTACGCCGCGCTCCGCTCGACGAAGAGGAGTCTCGGGTCGTGAGGAGGCTCGACGACGTGCTCTGGGAGACGCGTGCGCAGCGACCGACTATTCGGCGCTACGCAGATCTTGCTGACGTTCATACGCGAGTAGAACGTCCGGAATGTCGCGAAGAAGCTCGCGACGTGGTTCCCACGTATCCTCCTCGGGAGGATACCCCAGCCATCGGACGCGATAGAAGCGCTCCGAGGCTCGACGCTTACCCCGTCGATCCGCTGTCGGCCGCACCTCGTGAGCAACGAGGCGCTCAACAATCCAACGTCGGTCACCCGACGTATCGAGCAGTGGAGGTGGAGCGTCTCGAACGAATCGAGGCGCTGTGCGACCGGATCGCTGGTGACGTCGCTCGCGTGATGACGGCGCTGCGAGCGACGTCACCAGCGATCCGGTCGTGATGACGGCGCTGCGAGCGACGCAGGGGCACGTGGAGGTGGTGCGTCGTGAGCGCCACCTGTTGATGGGCGAGCTCCGCGAGATGCATGCGGAGCTCCGAGCTTTGACTGCGTCGGGAATTCCGACTGCAGCGGCACCGGTGGCCGCTGCTCCAATGCCTGCGGTGTCGGCACCGCCGACGCTTGTGGCTGCGCCGTGGGCGTGGCCTTGGGCGCACCAGTTCGCTCACCCGCCTGGCGCGAGCGCTCAGCCGATGACGGCACTCGTGACCGCGTCGCCGCGGGTGCCGGCGGTCGAAGCTCATCATCACACGGCTCCAAGTGTGGCGCCCGAGGCAGCGGGCGACGATCGGCTTGTGCCTCCGGCCCGGGAGGCACCGGCGTCGACGACTGCGGCGAGCGATGTGACGCTGGCTCTGTCGCCGACTCGCTCGGCGACGTCAGCGACTGCGAGGTCGATCCCGTGATCGACCTGGAAGTGATCCTCGTGGCGGTGATACCGCTTGAGGCACCCAACGTAGAACGTCGGGTGCCGTCGCGTCCTCGACGGGATGTCGAGGGTGTACGCGTGGCCTCTCGCGTGCGTCACCGTGAAGGGGCCGATGAACCTGGGTAGCCACTTGGTGGATCCCAAGTTGCTCACTGCGTGTTTGGATAGGTTAGCTGTTGATAGCATAACCTTGTCCCCAACACGGAACACTTCGGCGTTCGAGCGGTTGTGAGCGTCCGCTCGCTCTTTCTGATTGTCCATGGCTTCTGCCATGGCGTCTCGAACGAATCGCACGATCGCATCGCGCGATTCCAGGAACGATGTCACCGCTGGTGACGTCACGTCGATCTCTTGCGACGGCGTGGAGCCGTCGCGTTCTCCTTGGCCGCTTGGTTGGAGTGACGTGGATGTCACTCGATCTGTTGATCGAGTCACGCGACGCTCCGTCGGTGACTCAACGTCAGCGCTCGACTTGGGTGCTCGGCGCCGCTGTTGCTTCGTCATGTTGCTCTCGTGAGCCGCACGGTGCTGTGCCGGCGGCGCTTCGTCCTGTCTTCGAGTCACGCAGCGTGACATCGGTGACTCTTCCCTGGACCCAGCGAACTCGCGTTCACTCGGGTCATCTGCGTTTGCGTCGCTGTCGGCACCGACGCCATCTGATCCAGGCACACCTGGATCGTCGCCTGAGACATCGTCATCAGCATCGATGTTAGACGTTCCAGCTGGCTGAGGCTGGGACCCTCCCCCACCAAGAGTGGAGGCAACGATGGACGCCGGGACTCGAGGGTGGCGTCCAAGTACACGAAGAACGGCGTCAACCCGGTTGACGCGTGGACCGCGTTGTTCGTTGCGAATTCCGCCATGGGCAGGAACTCGGACCAGTTCTCGAACGACGTGGCGWACGAGCGCAACACGTCTTCGAGCGTGCGATTGACTCGCTCGGTTTGGCCGTCCGTCTCCGGATGGGCGGCTGTGGACATAAGCAGTCGCGTTCCCATGCGACGCATGACGGAACGCCAGAACGTGGCCGTGAACAGTGGATTACGGTCAGATACAATGTCATCCGGCATGCCGTGATGTCGGAAGACGATATCCATGAAGATGCGTGCAGCATCTTCCGCCGTGACTTGGCGTGACACAGGAGCAAGATGCACCATCTTGCTCAGGTGATCCACAACGACAAGGATGCCGGTGTTGCCGCCGGCATCCGGAGGGAGCCCGAAGATGAAGTCCATCGAGATGGACTTCCAACAGTCGCCAGGAACAGGCAGCGACTTCAGAGGCGCGCGGGTTGCCGGCGCAGGTTTCGTGCGCTGGCATACCTCGCACGTCTTGACGTACTTGCGGACCCACCGATACATGTGGGTCCAGTAGAACACACGCTAGAGCGCGAGGAACGTCTTCTCGCGCCCGAGATGCCCGCTCGTGGGGGCATCGTGATGCTCCCAGATGAGACGAAGACGCAAGTCTTCGTCCAGTGGAACAACCACCCGTGGTTGCTCAGCAGCATCGACCTGATACCACAGCAGGCTGTCTTGGAGCGCGTAGCGATGCGCACGCGCTCAAACCTTCGACGAAAGAGACTTCATGGAAGTCTCTGATGGCGCTGCCAGATATGTGAGCCGCGCGCGGCAGAACGCATCGTGCTGGTTGGCAGAAGGCGACTCTGTGCGAAGGCAGCGGATGCACGAACACTGTGCATTATCCGATGATCCGTGCTCGCGCGGATCATAGTCTGGTCGGCGAGACAGAGCATCCGCGAGGATGTTCTGTTTACCAGGCTTGTAGGGTACAACGAAGTTGTACTCGGCGAAGAACGAGAGCCAGCGTGCCATGCGCTGACTTAGGTGCGGGCTGCGCGTCGCTGTCCGCAGCAACGCGTGATCCGTGTAGATCACGAACTTCGACGTTCCGAGCAGATAGACTCGGAACTTGACAAGAGCATACTTCATCGCAAGTAGCTCCTTGGCATGCACCGGGTAGTTGCGTTCCGCCGGCTTCAGCTGGCGGGACTGGTACGAGACGACGCGCTCCTGTTGCGCGTCGTCGAACGGCATGAGCGCACACCCGAAGGCGTAGTCGCTCGCGTCGCACACGACGTGAAAGGGCTTGTCGAAGTTCGGCAAGGCCAGCACCGGAGCCTCGCGGAGGCTCTTCTTCACCTGTTCGAAGGCGGCTGGATGCTCCACCTTCCATTCCCACGTTACATCCTTCTTAAAGAGTGACGTCAGCGGGCGCACGAGGCCAGCATAGCCTCGCGTGTACTTGTGGAGGTAGTTGGCCAGGCCCAACCACTGACGCAACTGCTTGGCGGTCTGTGGGACCGGCTAAGCATCGATGGCGTCGACCTTCTCGGGGTCGACGCGAACGCCCTTGACACCCACGAAATCCCCAAGGACAGGGATTTCCTCCGCGAAGAAGATGCACTTCTTCAGATTTGCGTACAGCTTCTGCTGACGCATGACGARGAACACCTCCCGTAGGTGTTCCAGATGAACTTGGACGTCCGTCTTGCCATCCGTGGCACGAATGTGGATGAAGAGATCGTCGAAGTACGAACTCGCGAAGGCACGCAGGGGTCTCATCACCTGCGTGACCATCCTGTTGAAAGTCGCAGGGGCATTCTTCAGCCCCTGCGGCATGACCAGCCACTCCCGTAGCATCCCACTTGGGGTGCTCACCGCTGTGAGAGCGATGTCCCTCTCATTCATCCGGATCTGATAGAACCCATCTTTCAGATCAATAGCACTGAACACAGTGCTCCCGGACATGGCGTCAATCACCATGTCCTTGCGCGGAATTGACGTTTGCGCCGGTATGGTCGCATCCTTCAGCTTGTTGAACGCATGAACGATGCGCCATCCCCCTGTGGCCTTCTTCACACAGAAGGTCGGGCTTGAGTGCGGGGATTTGCTCTCCCGCACATGCCGGCGCGGGATCGAGAGGCAAAGAACTCGTCGATCGCTTCAACTTGGTCACGCGGCAGTGGCCACTGCCGCGTGACACAGTACTTCGTACCCGGCACGAGATTGATCTCGTGCCGAATGCCACGGTCCTGGGGCAAGGTGTCTGGCACCTTGTCGGGGAAGATGTCCAGGAACTCCTGCACAAGGGAATACACCGGATTCCCTTGTGCCTTCAGAGATTCGAGCGACTGATGCTCGAATCTTTCTTCACGCGCAGTCTTCTTGTCCTGCAGCACGTCCGGGTTCAAGGCGGACGTGCTACCCACAAATTCTGATGGATCTGCGGCACTGAGCGCGCAGATCTGGAGGACCTCACCTCGCTTGAGATCCCTCAGGAAGGACTTGGCGCTCATCGCTTCGAGCGCCAACAACTCAACGAGCTCCGAGGGTGGGTTGTCCACTCGGAGCATTTGCGTGCGACAGCCGCTGCTGTCCTGCACCATGACTGCGATGGCTCCATCGCAGTCCAACACGGAGTCTGGCCTCTGCACTGACTCATGAAGGCGTTGGCCTCGTGCCGACGCCGACTTGCGAGGAGGGCGACGAGCAAGCGTGGACTTGCTCGTGCCGCGTTGCTTCGCGCAACGCCCGATATTGAGTGGGGGCTCACGCCGCCCAAACTCACACACTTCATTGCGGTCCAGCCTGAGCTGGACCCACCGCGACGACGACTTGTCGTTGCTGGCGCCGATGCGTCCATCGACTCCCCCGAGGATTTCAGAGGTCGAAGCCACTGCTTCGACCTTCGCCTTGGACGTTGGAGGCCCTGTTCCAACGTCATGCACAATGCGCTCCTGGGACTCTGCTCCGGAGGCCAGCTTCGTCTCACTTGCCGACGCCTCAGCGACAGCCGGAGGCGTCTGAGGGTTCGCGCGTGGCGTTGCCACGAGCGCTGGGGGTGACTCGCATGGATGCACGTAGCCAATGTGCATCCAATGATGATCATCGGTGACTAGCCGATGATCTGCTTCTCTTGGAGTGGTGTTGATTGACACCACTCGGCTCCTTGCCCAGTCGACTCGTGGCTGGTACTTGGCCAGCCACGGCGTCCCCAGGATGACATCAAACCTGTCATCCAGATCCATGAGGATGAAGGCATCCTTCATCCTCCTGCCACAGGCTGAGTAGTCGAGGCGCGCGACGCGCCTTGGCATTTCCATCACTCGGCCGTCGGCGAGGCGCACCTTAAACACAGAGGCGCCTCCGTCGGGCCGGAAAAGAGTCGCACCACGTGCGCGACTCACCACACCGCGTCGAACGAAGTTGTTCGATGCACCTGAATCGAGCAGAGCACGCAACGGCCGCTCGATTCCCTTGACCTTGAGCTTGAGTTAGATGAGCCCGGCCGCTCTCTCCTCAAGCTTCGCAGACTTCACAGCGCGTGTCGAGCTCGACACGCGAGGGCCCTGGCAGCTGCTGTCTGCAGCAGCAGCCACCTCCTGGCCGTCAGTAGGGCGGACCGCGCCTACTGACTGGAGTCATTTCTTGGCTTGCGCCTCTGGCCAGCACCATTGCCAGAAGCGCCGCTGGGGGCCGGTGCTCGACACTTGGATGCCAGATGCCCAAGGCGCTGGCATCGGAAGCATTGGACCTTAGAGAGGTCCCGACGAGGCCTCTCATCGCGATGACCCGGAGTCATCGCGTCGATGTTCATTGGCTCCGGACCACTCGAGAGTGCCGGAGCCTCACGGAAGCCCTTGAAGTTGGACTGCTTCAGTCCAAATTCCTCACGGAGCGCCGCATTGATGGCATCATCAAGCGACGCTGGGGTCTTCCGGAAGAGGGTGGTCTTGACCGGACCATCCTTTAGCCCTGCCATGAACACAGCGAGCTGTGTCGTGGCATCCACCGGTGCTGTCACGATGGTGAACAGCACCTACCTGACCCGCTGCACATATTCATGCAGGTCCATAGTTCCTTGCCGCAGGCGAAGGAACTCAATGCGCACCCGGAATTCATTCTCGGGTGGCTCGAACGCGAGCTGGAGTTCAGACTTGAACTCCTGCAAGCCGGAGAAAACGCTTGGATCGGACAAGCGTTTTCCATACGCCCATGAGCGGGCACGTCCAGACAGTCTGGACATGCCGTAGGCAACTTGCAGCGCGGGGTCCGTCAGCCCCCGCGCAGCGATGGCCGTCTCAATCTCGACGAACCATCGCAGGAGTGGCTCCTTCGGCGAGCCACTATACGTGGACGTGTCCAGCTTGACCACGTCCTTCTTCAGATGCGCAGCCGTCGAGCCGCGCATCTCATGCTCAATTTCATGCTCCATGAAATTGAGCGCAATTGTCGTGGACAATGGAGACCCGTGGGGTCTCCACCACTTGAGGTGCCGCCGACCGTGGCGGCACAGATGGCGATGGCGTTGCCATGGCGCAACGCAAAGAAAGAGTCGTTGGAAGGACTCCTAAGTGCTACCAAGTGTAACGGGACTGCGGTAAGTCCCGTTACCACAGCGTACACGCTGTGCGCAGTCGAGGAAGCTTGCTTGAGCGAGGTTGGCCTCGCTCACTCGTCCTGACGTCCCGCTGACGTCAGGGCCTGTGTGGTTGGAGGGAAAACCAGAACTGAATATATTGCAGGGTCCTTATATCCTACTAAGAAATATACCAAAACCTACATGTCCTACATATGTAATATTTATACCTAATCCTACTGAAGGACCCCATTGGCTGATAATGATCCGCATTTCAGCCAATCATGTGATGGGACCAATTGGCCCATTACAGCATCGCTATACGATTCCAACTTCAGTGACGTGTCTGACCGGGCGTGGCGAGGAATAAACCAACTTCATGGACTTCGTTCCGATGAGATAGCGAAGCACTCGCTTTGCCGGTCTCCAGTCCTTTACCGTCGGCTGGTGCGTGCTTCTGGTGGCTTGGTGGGCAGCAAACGCGATGTCGGGACGCGTCATCCTCGCGATCCACAGTAAGATCCCAACCAGAGACTGAAATGTCTGTAGGCATCTCTCCATCTTGACGAAGTAGACGATCCCCCTCATGGTTGCTGTTAGCTTTACCTTCGATCGGTGAACGAACTGGCTTCGCTTCAGCCATGCCGTTCGCAACTGCCAACTCCGTGATCATTTGCTCTTGGTCGATGGCGACACTTCCATCATCTTCGTGCATGACCCGCATACCAAGGAATTTGGATGCCTTTCCCAGGCGCTTGACTTCAAGCTCCTTCAGCAGATCACGGATGTTATTCATGCGTGTCCTGTCCGTTGCCGTCAAGATCGTCAACGTATACACAGACAAGATTCACACCACCTTCATCGCTTGTAATGTACAAGCACCTGTCGGACAAGCACTGACGTAAGCCGGTGATGGTCAGTACTTTGTGCAGATGCTTGCTCCAGACCACCTATAAATGGAGCACCAATACACTGGGACACCGCTTAAGCGGGATTACCACAAACTAGCTTGCCTTGAAACTCTGAATTCGTCGTGAGCTGCTCCACGACTGCACTCAGACGAAGCAGGGTGATGTCATGACGGCGGCCCTCGGTAGGTCCCCAAAAGTGAATTGTTAGGCCATCAGGCGTAGTGATGCTCTGAAAGCCTAAGCAATGCTCGCGCTTGTGACCAGAGTACGTGATTTTCTGCTAGTTGACACCATCTCCACGTGGAGAAAACCGGCAGGTTGGAGTCTCTGTACCATCGATGAAGCCGATGCAGGGAATTAGCGATCATTTCGCTGTTGTTGCAGCGGCATAAGCTTCGGCTCGTTGTTGCAGTAGCTTATGCTGCAGGTAGATATGGTCTTTTTACATCTCAAATAGCAGATTGACGATGGCCAAGAAGACTCTGCACAGGCTGCCACGTGATCGGCAAAATGTGTGTCCGAGATCAATGTACCGCTTTGGGTATGTGAGACGAGCGAGGAAGAGGCACAATGCTTCGATGGCAGGCACACGATCACCGGGAGTTGTCACGATCATTGTTGGAAGTCGTAGGGCAACACAAAGGCACTGCAGTTGTGGAAGCTTGGAGCGGAACTCTATGCGGGCTCTTTCGTCGTTGTACTGTGTCAGATCGAAGGAGATGGTTGGTACGAGAGGTCGCTCGACGCACATGCACTCGGCAACAAGTGCTCTCCATTTGCTTCGTCGTCGCAGCTTCTTGGTGCGTCTTAGCAGCACCACTGCTTCCTCTGCCGTAAACGTCATTGCGGCTCTTTGCGGCCACCGTGCTGTCGTTTCGGTTCCGCAGTTTCTGTTTTTACGGAACGGCAGTTGGCAATGAGCAAGCGAGCTAGACTACGGGAGGAGCGTCAGCCCCCGCAGTCTGGCTGGCCTGACTCAGGCCTCCCACGAGCATACCGATATGGAATCGGTAACCGAGTGAATTTGGTGCTCGCCTTAAATTTGGAGAACGGACAAGTCGAGACGGATGCGATCCATCCGAAAAGATCGCTCGCGAGCGAACAGAAGGTTGTCGATCACCGAGCATGCTCGCCTTTCCACATTCACGCCACTCGGATGCTCTATCCGTAAGTAAAAACCACCGATTCACAACTCTGTAAATCGACTGAGAGGTTGAAGGTCTGTTTGTGAATCGGATGGTCGATGTAACGGATGTTACACATTTGGGGTTGATCACGCATGTGATCACAGGTGCTCTTTACATTTGTTGTCGAACACCACAATTGAGTTCTTGACATTTGTTGTTGAACACACAAGATGTCAAGAATTGCATTGTTTGCAACTAAAGATGTGTCGTTTGCAATACGGCGTCCCGAAGGGCCGCCTTGATGTTGTCAGCCAATCAGAGCTGGGATGCATATTAATGACCAATCAGGTCTGAATATTTTAAAGGGTCGCTAGAGCAGTTAGGAAACTCCTGCGCCCTTTGGCGCTCTCCTCTAAGGGAGTAATACATCACTTCTACATTTGCAATCCTTTGCAAACTTCTTGCCCTCACTGCGGAGGTCTGGGGCAACTACTTTGCTCTAAGGCACAGAGCAACCGCCCGTGGTTGCGTGGAAGTCAACGCTTCCTATTGCGCTCTTGTGCTGTGTGACGTGCCTTGTCACAGTCGACAAGTCGGATAAACAGCCATCAGTCGTGACCGTTTATCCGGATAGGAGAACATCGGTCACAGAGCAATTCACAGACTGCTGGTGCCAGAGCCGAAGGAGAGTCAGTGAAAATTCAACACGCGCGCCAAGCAAGCACGGCACAAGGACCACGATCGGTGGTCCAAGCGGAAACGGTAAGCTGCGTGCGCCACCAGCGCGGCCACTTCGTCAACCCACACTGACATTCACTTCTGCATATGCCAAGCGCACGGACCTGCTTGCGCAACCAATCCAACGACTTGGAACCTCTGATGAGCTCCAGTTGTGCGATCGCAGAGCTAACCGTCGCGCCGCTGCCAACAAGATGATCGAGCGAGTCGATTATTACCTTTCGATTGCGTAGTACTTTCGTTCGGCCGGGGAAGATCGCTATGCTTTTCCAAACGTACCTTGGAATGCAACAACTGAATATCTCGAGCCAATACCAGTGTACCATTCGTCGTACACTTCTTCAACGCTTCGAAGGGATCTGTCCAGTGTGAATGGTTGTGATGATACGCGAGACATTGCTGTTGTGGCTTGGTTCCAGTGTGGCTCGGGCAATGTTGGTCCAAAATCTGGTGACTGTTGCTGCTCACTATTGGTACCTTGGTGCAACAACTCCTCCATTCGATTGATCTGAACGCGGAGGGAATGTAAGCGAGCGTCAAGCTGAGAGCAAGCTTCAGAATCAGATCTTCATTGTCAACGGCTCGGTAATTCTTCCGGTGATGAGAGGCTACCGTAGACGCCCACTGCTTAAACTCTGGTGAACTGAATGGCTGATAGGAATATGGGAGATTCGGTTGGGAACCGAAGAAGTGGAACGTCCTGTAGCAGCACAGTGCGACCCCAAAGCATCAGTTCTGTGAATCCTGTGGCGCTGATGTCGACAATGAGGGCATCACGCATCTGCTGCTTGTACTGAACGGCTTCTGGAAAAGTCGCCGACATGCAGTTACTGGGTGGTGTGCGTGATGCACGCGGTAAGATATACGAGCCACCTTTCGGATTAAATCCTGCACAAGCTGCAGTGGCAGGTTGGTCAGGTACGCTTGACTCATCGCGTCTGCATTCCATCGTCCAGCACGTCGTAGTTGGTTTTCCTCGCACTCAGCGTTTTCCGCTTTTCGCACCGCTGAGCCACGCGGTGCATGGGTTTTCTTCTTGCTGGTGATGCCAACGGCAGCAAAAGCCTTGTTCACCATGTTGAGGTGCGCATGATACGACAGCGGTTGCAAAGGATTCCGGCCGGCAAAAAGCTTGCGGTCGTACCAATCGTCACGACGCAGAAATCCTTCATGTTGGAACCGCAAAAACAGGTAGAGAAATAGCGCACTGACAAGACACAGCTCGGGATGTCGATGGCGCAGGACGGACATATACTCGATACGACCGCACTTGTTGAGTTTGCCTTGCCGTGACACCAATATGACCGCCTTCGCTGGGGTCAGACCTTCATTCCATCCAACTCGAGCGAGTACAAATCGCACAGGTCTGCGTTACGCCGCTCGTCGCCACGCAACATCATACCATCTGCAATCATGTGGTCTGCACGTGTCCGGAAGCCTTCGATGGTGTTCTGCTCCAGCAAGTACTGGCACAGTCGGCGATGTTGATCCATCGTGTACCCATCGAGCACTGTCCCAATAGCACGGTCGACACGCTCGTCTTTGCGTCTGTTGTCTTGGTCACGGCGATAGATTGCCAAGAATTGCTTGACTGATCGATTGCGTGGATGTTCCGGTTGAGCCACACCTGGTGCTAACACGGACACTTGGGAGTTATACAAATCGACAATCGCATTCACATGGTTCAACATCGAAGGAAGCCCTAGTTTCTCATCTTTGCCCCGCTTCGTGGCGTTTGCAAGCACCTCAGTGCAGTAGCGCGCACATCGAGGTCCGTCTGCTCGATCATCACCAATGTTTGTGTCGCCCACTCTCGATAGCGCTTCTGTGGTCCCTTGTACGTGCTTGTAGTCTTTGCTGGACGCGTGCGCAATCTCTCGCGAAGGAGAAACTCCCTTGGCGTCTCGCTCGCCATGTGATCCTTCGTTTCGTTTTGGCTGTTCTCGGAATCAGAAGTGCAATGGTTTGTGGCATCACAGATAAATTGCTGGTCTCAGATTGTGTGAATCAGCCTGTGAATCAGCGTGATAAACACGTGCAACATGTTGTGAATCGGTGGTCTCTATAACTCTCAAAAATCGGAACAGGTCATAAATAGGAACGAGCCAGCGCTGTCGCATTATTGGAGCTATCGTCCGCGGAATTGGAATCCGTGGCATCATTCTCATGCTGTTTCTGCTCTCACACACCAACAAGCGGTCCCACAGCACCCAGCACATCCACGACGAACGACGAGCACATTTGAACCCATGACCACTGAAGAACGACCCAGCACCAGCTCGACGACGAAGTGCAAGGTAGATGCCATGACCACAGAAGATAGATTTGAAGCTGCACGTGAGATTGTAATCGCCGATCATGCTACCTTGCGACAAGCCGCCAAGAAATACTGCGTCAGCGTCACCTCGCTGCATCGTCGTATCCACACAGAAGTAACCCTCGTGGGTGACCCCTGATGCTCACTGAGGAGGCGGGTATGCTAGAAGTCATCACCTATCGCGCGTACGCTCAAACGCAAGTATCTAGCAAGGCCATCAGCATGGCGGAGCCGGCGCTGATGCGCGCGGAGGACACCTGTCGTCGTCGTCGAACCGGACAAAAGCGTCGACTGACAGACACCACCATTGCACCCGCCTGCGTTGCCGTTGTCAACATCAACATAGCTCATTCCGGCTTCCAAGTGTCACGTCAGTGGGTGGATGTGTGGGCTGGTCGGGTGTTCCGACTTTTGACGTCTTTGAATTGGCCAGAATTGGGCACGTCTTCAGTAATACGTACGTGCAGCTGTGAAGTGTTTGTACGAATGCCATAGCTGTTTTCTGTTCATCCCCGATCTCATGAGTGTGTCAGTGTCATTTGGTTTGCACGGTTCATCTTCACAGAAGCACAATCGGCGCTTTCGTACGATGCCTGAATTGCGAAGTTGACGGATATTGCTTGCGTTTGATTGGTCCAAAAGATCGTGCAGCTTGAGGCCATCGCTCCTGTGTCACGCCAGAGCAAGACATGTCAACATAACATGGCGACATTATCGGGTGGGGTCATCGGCGCTGCTGGCAGAGCAGCAAGAGGGTCATGGCGTGGTCGAGGCGGCGGTCGGCGAGGAGGGAGAAGTGACACGAATGGCCATGGAGGTCGCGGCTCGTCGGCACCACGAGAGGCGTGGCCATCGCGAGCCAAAGCACGGCCGAATTTCTTCGTGGGCTTCCGAATCACTACAGAAGATGTCATTGCTTGTGTTGAGCACATCCAAGAAGAGATTCGCCGTCGCTTCCCCGAGCTCTCTCCGTGTCTAGTGGATGCTCGGACGCTGCATGTGACTATTTGCGTGCTTCACCTGGCAGATCAAGCAGGTACATCCCCTTGCTTGATGCGTGAGAAAGCATCAAACGAGGTAGGTCCTCTGACTGATGTGCCGTCATGATGTGTGCACATGCAGCGATCGATCAGGCAGCAGAGGTCCTGCAGACCAAGGGAGCAGCGATCGCACAGGTTGCGTTCGATCAGGGCGTACCGCGGTTTGGATTTCAAGGGATCGGATACTTCGGCATGAATGACGTGGTTTACACCGGCCTCGACCAGGACCACCCGCATACCAAAAGGTACTGAAGTTATTGCATCTTTCACTGGTCTTTCATGCATGCACGTGGTCGCATTATTGACTGCACGACTGCCGGTAGTTTGGCTTCCTTTGCGCAGTCACTTCACCACGAGTTCCGCCAGGTCGGGTTCACGACCGAGCCATTCCGCCGACCATACTCGCCGCACTTGACGATTTGGAAGACCAGCAAAAATCGCAACCACATCGCCCGATTGAATGATTCGCGTTGCCGCGATGAAAACCTCGTACAGGATGAACTGCGCGCATACCTAGATGCCCACGTGCTCACGGACGCGCTGTCATTCGGTGCGCAAGGACTCACGACGATGGAACTGTTGAGCATGATGGAAAAAGAACCCGACGGGTACTATCGCGAGTACGGCCAGCTGAACGTGGAGGCAGTCCTTTCGGCGGAGCTGGTTTCGCCGGCTTACGTGTTTCCGTGGCTCCAGCGACGACAACGCCCAGATCGACAAGCGACCGACCGAACTGGCGAAAGACAACGAGGCAAACCGCAGCGCCATCGACGACTACGCAACCACGACAGCATAAAGCAGCAATGAGACGACCATTGCGACAAGGACACAACGACAGGAAAGCGAGGGAAGGGAAAAGAGCTAGCGAAAGCGCAATGAAATGAAATGCATGGGTCAACAGGCGGGGTTATGCATCACCAACCCACGAAATCAGTGCACGATCTCATCACCTCGTAGTGCCCCACTCACCCAGCATTGACCGGAACCAGGTTGCTCCATCATGGCTGTGACGATGAAGTTGGTCAGACTGCAGGACAGCAGCTTGTCCAGAAAGTCGGTGTCACCACACTCAGTTCAGCCATGTGGGGCCAGAAGGAAACGACGTTGGCAACGCCATTGACGCTTCCCTCGCCGCCATGCAGTGATGGCATGGTGGCAGGACAACAGCCTGACGTGTTGCCAGTGGCGACTCGCCACGGTCTCGCTGGCCTCCCACATGGTCAGCTGTGGCAACGCTTGGTGGTGGTGTGTGGGAACGGCGGCACGGCAGAGGAGTCGACGCTGTTTGCTGCAACGAGGGACAGCTGCCAGCACCCCAATACTAAATCAATATTTCGAAGCAGCAACAACTGAATTAGTACAGTGTACAACGTGTTGAGAGGAGTCACGCGGTGCGTGGGATGGATTCTGTTTCTCGGGGACCAATCACAGCACTGGATGGTCATTCGTACCCTACCCCATTCGCAAGAATTCCATCCCAGCAGTTCAGAGACGTGCAGAGGGATGACAGAAAATGGGCGCCCCCCGCTGGCGGTCAACCCCGCGGCTGGCTCCGCTACTCGTCCACTCTTTCGTCCACTATGGGCGTCCGCTGGCTCGTCAAAACGGTTCGAGCCCTCGTCCTCGCTTCTCACCGGTGGCATCACTTCTCTTCTTGCGCCGCCAACAGCGCAAGTCGTCACCGGAGCCAAGCGGACAAGCTAGCAACTAGTGAGCGAAGCGCCAGCACCGATGACCGACGACTCACATCGTTACGCCAGGGCGCCGCATCTTTGGGCGCTCGGAGTCGGTGCCGTCATCAGTGGCGACTTTTTCGGCTGGCAGAGCGCGCTGATCGCCGGTTTTGACGGCCTGCTGATCATTCTCGCTGTCGTGACGGTCTTGTACGTGCTCTTGTCGTTTTCGATCGCCGAACTGTCGACAACGTTGCCTACGGGCGGTGGCCCATATGTGTTTGCGCTGCACGGCATTGGCAAGAACGCTGCGTTTTTCGCTGGTCTTGCTGAAGCACTCAAGGTGGTGACGACGTGCGCCGTCGTTGTCGTAGGCATTGGCTCGTATCTCAACCAATTGCTCAATTTGGGCGAAGCGTATGGCCCCATTTGGTGGGTGCTGTTCTACGTGCTCTTCGTGACGCTCAACGTTTTGGGCATTGAGCTGTCGTTCCGCATCCAGTTGGTTTCTACGCTTGTGTCTGTTGTCCTCCTGCTGGTATTCTACGTCGGAGCCGCCACCAAGATCAACTACCACGAGTGGGTCGTCGAGAAGGACTGGAAGTATCCTGGTGGTCTCGACGGCGTGATCAAGGGCTTTTCGTTCTCCCTGTGGTTCTACCTCGGAATTGAAGAGCTCCCACTTGCGGTTGAAGAAACGATCGAGCCAAGCAAGAACATGCCAATTGGTTTGATTTCGTCAATTTTCACGCTGGTTGTGCTTTCGTTCTGCACGGTCATCTTCAACTCCGCAATTGCGCCAGGTGCTGAGGCGATTTCGCAGTCGGTGTCGCCTCTGCTGGATGGCTACAAGACTGTCTTCGGTGACAACAAGGTGACGGCTGGCTTCACATGGTTGCTCATTATGGGTTTGATCTCCAGCTTCCACTCGTTCATCTTCTGCATGGGTCGTCTGTTGTTCGCTATTGCTCGCGATGGATACCTCCCACGCGTGCTGACCAAGCTGCACCCAACGCGTGACACACCTTATGTTGCGTTGATCACGGGCAGTGGCCTTGGTCTGGCATTGGCGTTGGTGCTCCACTTCGCCATCGGTGATGCCCGTCTCGGCTCGGTGATGATCAACCTGGCGCTCATTGGCGCGCTGGTGTCATATGCCTTCCAGCTCACTGCGTTCATCCGTCTTCGCATCAAGGAGCCAGATCGCGAGCGTCCATATCGCAGTCCGTTCGGTGTCCCAGGCGCCATCGTGTGCTTGTTGTTGTGTGCGTTCGTGATGGTCACGATTATCTACAACGGTGTGACAAGCACGGACTTTGTGGCGTCGGTTGTTGCTGGTGCTCTGTTCTTCGTTGCTGGCTCGATCTACTACTTCATGGCCATCCGCCCGCACCTGTCGGATGATGCCGCTGCCCAGCTCAAGCAGCACCGCGAGAACCTGCTTAGCGATGCGTCACGGAAGTCCCACAAGTCGCTGGCGTAAGCCCCACGATGACCGTGGTTGTGCAGCCTCCGATCGACGGGGTTCAAGGACTCGCTCCGTACTGATCAATTACGAGTCTATTGCTAATATATACTACTGCTAAAATGCGCATCATTTTGCTTTGAGTCTTTGGTCTCGAGAGTGCGTGGTTGATGGCATTTGTGCATGTCTTCGGGAGTTTGCTTGTGGTAAATTACCAACGAATTATGTGTGCGCTTACCAGTTTGACTGCAGGTACCACTCGCTCAATTTTCGCTTGGCGTGCCATAGTGAGTTCAAGTGGGTGAACCAAACATCGACGTCTGCGGGGTCAATGGAGAACGCTAGGATGCCCCGAATGGCGATGGCAGGTGCCCGACAAGATGGAGCCACCAAAGTTGGTCATGTGCCGCTGTCCACACCCGAGAGCTCCGGAATGGCATCCCCTGCGTCCAGTGACTCACCTGGAGTGCGCCGTAGTACCCGAACCCCCAGGAAGCGAACTGCCACGTCCATTTCCCACGGAGATGTTGGTTTGCCTCGTCGTGAAGAGAAGTTGTTGCGCATGGCGCTGGCCAAGTCCGTGATGGAAACCAAGTTGGAAGACACGACGGCGTCTCCGGCGGCGCTAGAGTTCCACCCGACCGTCGAAGACTTCGCTGACCCCATCGCCTACATCACCAGGTATTTACCACCCAGCAATAGAGACTGACCCCATCTTCACGGGGGCTTGGTGGAGTGCGGTGTTATATGGCCCACCGGCTACCGGGTATCTGCATGCCCTCATGCTCACATACTTTATTGATGAGAGAGGGGTATCGGTCGGTCTCTGAGATCTATTGACCCGCTGACGGTGTGGTTGTTGTGGCGTCACTGCCATCACCAGGATCCAGCCACTGGCTGAACGCACGGGCATTTGCAAAATCGTGCCACCACGTGGATGGAATCCGCCCTTTGCTGTCAACTTCGATAATCCCAATATTCGCTTTGAAACACGTCGCCAGAAGATCCATCAGCTACAGGAGGGTGTGGCGTACGATGACGGTCGCGTCCACACGTTCCGGTCCTACCAGGCTCAAGCAGACGCATTTCGTGATGAGTGGCTGACGTCACAAGGATTTGACCCGCGGACGATCACTTCGGATGAAATCGAAAAGCTGTACTGGCGGATTGTCCAAACAGGTGCGCCGCATGTTGAGGTGAGTGCTGGTTGACTATCCATCGCGCTCTCCGTGCACAGCTCCAACAATTTTACAGGTTGAGTATGCGAACGATCTGGACATCACTGAAGTCGGAAGTGGTTTTGAACGGCCAGCTCGGCGACCAGACCATCACGGTACGGTTGCTGTGCCAACTAGATTTTGTAGTGCAAGGGATCAGACTTCTCATTTGTTTTGCGGTGGCAGGAGGGAGAGAACGTGTGGATTTCCGTGACCCAGAGTATTATCGCCAAACGGCGTGGAATCTCAACAACTTGCCGGAAGCCTACGGCTCTTTGCTGCGGCATATGCATGCGACAATGAAGGGGATTAACGTGCCATGGCTTTACTGCGGCATGCTGTTTGCCACATTTTGCTGGCATACAGAGGACAACCACATGTACAGCGTCAATTATCAGCATTATGGGGCAAGCAAGCGATGGTATGGCATACCATCGTCGCATGCCAAGGGGTTCGAGAAAGTGCTGAAGAAACGCGTGCCGGAGAGATTCCACGAGAGTCCCGACTTGCTCTTTCACTTGACCACGATGATATCCCCGTCAGCGCTGCAGGCCGAAGGCGTGGCTGTGTATTCGCTGGTGCAGCAACCCGGCGATATCGTACTGACGTTCCCATGCGCCTATCATGGAGGCTTCAGCGAAGGATTCAACTGCAATGAGGCGTCCAACTTCCTTCTTCCCAGTTGGATCCCGTTTGGACGCGAGAGCGTGGAGCGATACAGAGAAGTTGGCCGGAACTCCATCTTTTCGCATGACCACGTGATCTACCATTTTGGCTCGGCGCAAACGCTTCAGGAATTCACGATCGACGAATGCCAAATGTTGCTCAAGGAGTTACGGCTTATGTTTCATGAAGAACGGCATTTCCGGAAGGAATTCGAAAGTGCAGGGCTCGTGCGGTTTGTGAGGCTCAACGCTGACGTTAGTCTGGACGCGCAGTCGATGGAGGTGGATGACGTGCGCCAGTGCTTTCTATGCAAGCACAACGTCTTCTTCTCGGCTGTCATGTGTGCATGCAAACCACGTCAGTTGGCGTGTCCTCGGCACTGCAAAGCGCTGTGCAAGTGCCCACTCAGTGACAAGACGTACGTGGAGTGGGTTGGGTCGGATGAATTGCGGTATGCCATTCGACGTGTGCAAGACATAATTCAACAGCGCAAGCTTGCGGCTCTCGCACCTCCTACGTTGGCGGAGCCTGAGCCTGACTTGCCATCGCCAACTGATGCGGTATTCAAAGCGTATACACGAGTCTCAGCACGGAAACGCGCACCCTCAACGCCACGCGTGAAATGCATGCAGCAACAGCAGGGCAAGCCCGCAGCTATGGTCATCGACCTGACTTGAGAAACAAAGTTGGACACACTAGTATTTAATTCAACAGAACTGCTGTACGTGTGTCGTTGCTCTTTGTCTTGCTCATCAGTTAGGTCCTGTCACGTTGACAGCCTTCGAGTCGCCATGAATTTGTCGAAACCCAAGATGTCGTAGAACGTGCGACCAGCCAGGCTTTCGTCATTTTCAAGCGTCTTGTAGATCCACTCGAGGTCTGTCGTCGGGAGCTCAAACTTGGTCCACCACAACGTGATGCCGTGGTGCTCGATTCCATCAACCAACGGTCGCAGAACTGACCATGACTGGCGAAAGCACGTCGCGCGCAATGGGAAGGTCACGCGCATGCCCGTCGCACGGAATGGTTGCAGTGCCGTGAACATGCTGTCGACCATCTCCTTTGTGTAGCATCGGTGAATCTCTTCGTCCGTCGCATTCGCGGTCGTCCACCCCACCGACAGCACGAGCTTGGAGGTTTTCTCGACGTCCTTCGCACCCAACGCGGTGGCCATCTCCAGGAATTCATGGGCTTCAAAGTGCACGTCCGGTGTATTGGCAGGGCCCGGCAAGATGTCTGCGTTGATGAATACGCCGTGCTTGTATGGGAACGCCGTCACGAATTCGCCCAGCAACGGATACGCGACCTGGAACGCGTGCATGCTCTTGAAGTCGAGCTTGACAATCCATGGCGTCGCAAACCCCGAGGGTTGCGCCTCCGAAGGGGTATACCCTTGTGCCTCAAACTTCCGAGCCAGCACCAGCATCTCATCCAAGAAGGAGTGCAGCGGCAAGTCCCCATCGGTCTGCGGCGGGTGCCCCATCACGGGTTGCTGCTGTCGCTCTGACCAGATGATGTCGGCCTCGATCGCATTTACGTAGTTGGGCACGCGGAACGCCTGGGCATGGGCTCGTGTGACGTCTTCCGTCACCTCACGCAGCAGCGCCTGCGAGTTGACGGCGTGCGCCCATCGGAACTCGAGCGGCCGCATGGTGTTGCTCGCTTGGTCGCTTCCACGGGTGCAAAGGGTGGACACAGCCAATGGAATCAATGCATTAGACCGCTCCACCAATCACGACCGAGAGTGGACTACCCTCAATCACTGCAGTCATGCACATGTGCCGAGCGAGGCAGTGGAGCGAGTTGCGAACGCAGGTGGTTGAGCTGCTTGGGTGCCGTGATTGCGAACGATTGCCATGGTCCAGGTGACATGGGACGAGCAGATATCTTATCCCAACGTTGCGTTCTTGTTGAGAATCACTTTGGAGGTTATTTGCGAGCAGCAGGAATGAAGAATCGACGCATTTGGCCCCTCGAAAGCGGGTCAGAATTACCCCAGCATAATATAGCGGCCTGTTTGCCATGTGCATTGCAGTCAGACGTGGCTCGGAATTGCAGGATGAATTGGCGGCTTGCATCATCGTCGCGTGGGGAGTTTGATTATTAGAGACCCAATGAAGATGGCCACGTATCTTCGATTATCAACGCTAGCAATGTGGATGGCCTGCCTCGCCTTCCACATCGAGGGACTTGCTTGCAATCTCCATGATCCACTGCCACCATCAGCCGTCGCTCCACTGGCATGCCAATCTCTCTGGCCTGGATCAAGCCTTGATCATCAAGGGGCACCCCAACGGGTGAGAGGGCACCAGAGCCGACCCTTTTTCGGCGCCTGGCACCGTCAATCATAGCGACTTCAACATCGGCGGCTTTTCCACGAATCGCCGTGCAGGTTATTGATAATCCAACCAACCGGATGGCAGCAGCGGTTGGGTTTCAGCGAATCAGCGCACGCAGGACTCAACAATCGCAAGTTATCTTTCCCGTTGCTTCTTCGATCTTTTGCCGATGGTAAGCTAACAGACCCCTTTTCTTCTATCGAACCAGAGTACAAGCAAACCGTTGCAATCTATACTTTATCCAAGTGATCGGCGGGTTGCCTGATTGACAGTTGGGCCACCGTCAGACTGACAGTCGGCGAAAGCTGCGGCGGCGACGACTGCGAATCATTCCGTGACGCCCCTGCAAGGCTGGCGCAGCCCTCGCGCACACAGGCAACGGTGATCTACGACGGCAACACACGCAGCGGTAGTGGCATTACATAGCCTGCAGCACGCACGCACGCACTCGCTAAGCGCACACGAACACGCAAAATGGCCCAAACGGTCGTATCGCACGAGAACATGAGGGCAACGGTGGCCGGCGGAGGCAAAGATACTGATGCCAATCATAGCGCACCGGACCGGCGAGTGGATGGGATTGACACGCGACCGTCGTCGCTGGTCATGCGCCACTTGGGCATTCGAACCATGGCCGCGCACGCGACTACGACCAAGAAGCAGCGCAAAGAGCGCAAGCCAGTGTGCAAATGGACCGAGAAGGAAGACTTGCTGATGATGAAGCTGGTGCAGAAGTATGGCACGCGGCATTGGACCATCATTGGCACCAAGCTACCAGGACGCAATGGAAAGCAGTGTCGTGAACGGTAAGGCATCTACGGTGTGAGGCACTGCATTATGCTCAAGAAACTAACGCGATTGATGGGCTGTGTGCAGGTGGCACAACCAGCTTGATCCGTCGATTCGCAAGGACCCATGGACTGAAGAAGAGGAACGGCTGTTGCGTGAATCGCACGAACGCTTTGGCAACAAATGGGCCGAGATCGCGAAGATGCTACCAGGACGGACGGACAACGCAATCAAGAACCACTGGAATTCGAGCAAGCGACGGTTGAGTCGCAATACAGCCACAACGCCTAGTTCGCGGAAGCGACGAGCAAGCAGCAATCTCAGGGACACTCAGCCGTCCAAGCGCTTCGCAGTTGACTCGGAACAGTCGGACGACGAGACCGATGTGCCCGCTGACAACAACTACCGCGAATCAGCACCAACACCAGCATCAGCATTTCGAAGCAACGCTATGGCAGACGCTAGCTGCACAACACCAACAGATGACTTCAACAAAGCACCACCGACCATGTCATGGCAGCAGTCAATGTGGGCTGCCGCCGCGGGTTGGCCGGTGCCTTCGTCGACTGCCAACACGATCGAGCCCACCAACATGAAATCGACACAAGACACTCAGCACCTGCTGAATGGCAAGCGCCTGCTGGAACATACAAACTCAGGCTCTTCAAATGTGCAGGAGGCGAAGAAGCCGTTGCTGCAGCTGCTCGCAGACGCTGCACTACTGCAATCCTTCTGCAAGGCATGAGGCTTGGACAAGACAAGAACGACTGCTGCCGCAAACAGCGATCCCTTTGCTGCTGCAGTCCTCCACTGCACTTGATATATTTAATAGCCCATGCGTTCCCTCCTCCATTTGCCATTGCGCGCTGACGCGTAGGCCTTTTTCATCTTTTGGAGGTGTTCGTGGTGCAGGGTTCAAAGACACGCAGAGGGCACGTATACTCGACACCTGTTCGCGCATGTTTATATGCACTTGGTATCCGTACATGCGTATAGGTATACGCTGTCTACAAATTGGAATTCAACCCCAGCTGCCACAGTGGTCTCTGTCGTACTTAAGAGAGATCTCTCTCTAAATTTCGGTCCCTTGACGGCCGCCAGTGGCGCGGGCGGTTGTTTGGTGGCGTGGCCCCCCACACTCGACCGCTCACTTTGCCAGACTCGTTCCCCTCGGACCACCAGAACAGCAAGCATGCTCGGACGCGTTGTGAAGCAGACCTCGACGGCCTTCGCTGCCGCTGGCAAGCGCAACATCTCGCGCTCGGCCGCCCGTACGGCTGGCCACGATGGCGGCCACCACCAGCACTACGTCTTCGAGGGCGAGTTCTCGAAGGGCTGGGTGACTGGTCTGTCGCTCTTCGTCGTTGTTGGCGGTGTCGGCGTCCCAGTCGTCCTCTGCAAGTACCAGAACTGGAAGAACGGCTTCCCACGCGCCGAATAAGCGTTAGCTCTCCGCTAGCACTCCCCATGGCCGTGGGGTGCGAGACGCCGCTCAAGTGAAGGCTTGGTGTTCTGTGTCCGCTTTGCTGGACACGTACACATCGCCAACCGTCGAGCCACGCCCTGATGGCTGGGCTCGTGCGCTGGAATAGACAGCATCCCTTCCTTCGCGTTGTTCTCCTCTCCGAAGTCGCGGGGCCTTTATTCGTTATATTGCGCCAGCAGCCCCCAAATTGTTAAGATAATGAGACAATGAAGCACGAAAACGCGGCGCCTTTCGGTTGTTCGTTAACGCTTGCTTGTGGGAAGCACGTCGTCACTGATACACATCCCTTACTTCGCGTTCCGTAGCATCCGCCAACTACACGGACACGTCACAGTGGAAAAGGCCAGCCAGACATTGACGCTCAACGAGACATTAGATTTTTGCGTTCCAAAAGTCAGAACGAGCTAGTGAAACGCTGTTCTGCAGTCGACAGCCGCGATCTTCTCCATACTCGGCACGTTAAAGTTCCGCCTTCTTCTCCTTCTTGCCGTCCTTGCCGTAGACCGACTGGAAAAAGTTGATCTTGTCTTCGTGGTTGGTGGTGATAGTCTTGCCACCTGGCTTCCAGTTAGCTGGGCAGACCTCGTGTGGGTGCTCGGCCGCGTACTGGAACGCCTTGAGCAGACGCAGGGTCTCGTCAACGCTGCGGCCGACGGCATCGTCATTGATCTGGATCGAGCGGATCGTGCCCTTTGGATCGATGATAAACAAGCCACGCAAGGCTGCGCCGAACATCTCGTCGTCCTCATCCGTCACCAGCACACCATAGTCCTCCGAAATACGCTTGCTCACATCGGCAATGAGAGGAATGTTCATCTTGCCCAAGCCGCCCTGGTCACGCGCAGTGCGGATCCAGGCCAAGTGCGTGTGGTGCGAGTCGGTCGAGATGGCCACGACTTCGGTGTTGATGCTGCGGAAAGTGTCGATCTGGTCACTAAAGCTGACGATCTCCGTTGGGCACACAAAGGTGAAGTCGAATGGGTAGAAGAACAGCACGAGCCACTTGCCTGCGTGTCACCACAACAAATAAATCAGATTGCGCTACCAACCCCACATAATACAAAGGGGAACACTCACCCTTGTAGTCCTTGAGCGAGATCTTCTTGAACTTCTCGTCGACAACGGCATTGACATCCGTGAAATCTGGAGCTGGTTTACGTGGCGTCACCTGCATGTCGGTTCCAGCATCAACCTCGTCAGCCCCTCCCCACGAATCCCCGTCATCCGCATCACGATTGCCTTCACCTCACCTTGAAGGCCGCGGACGAGGAATAGCGGTTCTTCTTCTGGTAGCCAAGCTGCTCAAGCAGCGCATCCGTGACATGCGGGAACTGCACTTCCACGCTGAAGCGGGCCACACGACACCGGCGTCAGATCTCATTCAGTACCAGCACTTCAAACCGCCCCGACATCAAAACCCATTGCACGCACCTCTTCTTCTCTTCGGCAGTGCTTGCACGCACGACGCTCAGCGCCGCCACCAGCGCCACCAGCAGTGGCAAGCGACAGAACTGCATTGTTTGCTTGGTTGGGTTACTTGGGTTGGTGCGGGTGGATGACGTGCGCCGGTGCTCTCAAGTCGGAGACTGCAGCTCCCGATCGAATCCAATTTCGCAGAATGCGCCTGTGTTGACCAAGTGGCACTGCAACTGGGGCCCGTAGCCTGACGCACGGGTGGTGGCAGTAGGCAATACTGTACGCGAATATACTATTTATGTGTTTGAATATATTTGTTCAGTGTGATTGTTGACTGACAGAGGAAGCGAGTCACAAAGGGCGTCATCAGAATGGACAAGTATCGGGTGCTGTGTCTGCATGGCTATCGCCAGAATGCCACCAAACTGCGCGGCAGGATGGCTGCCTATCGACGCGCGTTGAAAAACAGCGTCGAATTCGGTGAGTGCGACGATGACCGTGATTTACAGTCCACAGATGGACGGCTGGACTGGTTCATTAATGGCTGTGGCAGTCTTCGTGGATGGACCGATCGTCGTGCCGTACGAACCAACTACGGAGGAACACGCCAAGATTGTGAATACTAGTGAACAGCTTGATGCCAGTGAAGAGGAGTCGCGTCAGTTCTCGTGGTGGAACTATCACATCGACGACGAGACTGGCGCTCACACATACACGAACGTGCACGAGTCCATCGACTACTTGGTCAACGTTTGTCGTGAACAAGGCCCATTCGACGGTATCTTCGGCTTTAGCCAGGGTGGCATGATGGCGCTGGCGCTGCTGCAGCTGCAACGTACGTTGAACAGTGCGATCCATTGGCGATGTGTGTGCGCAGAACTGATGTCGTGATTGTTATTGCGGCAGAGACCAAGCCAACGGAATATCCGTTCGACTTCAAGTTCGGCATCTTTGTCGCTGCTGGTGCATCGCTTGATCCTGAATACGTGTTCTCGACCGACAAGATCGACATGCCATCGCTCCACGTGATCGGCAAGACTGACGCCGTGGTGGCGCCAGCTCGTAGCGAGGCACTGGTCGAGTTTTTTGTGTCCCCGACCGTCTTCACCCACGACGGTGGCCATTACATCCCCGCCAATAAGGACCCGAAGGATGCCTTCCGCGCGTTCTTCAAGATTCTGCCACCGAAGCAACCTTAGACGATAGAGCATTGTATCTCCACCGCCCATCATAGAGTACATGTAGAACGGATGTCAAGTCCAATTGACAGTCGTTGCTCCGCCCTATCGTGGTCTGAGTTCTTTGATTGACCGTATCTGAGGGGTTCCGTTTGGGATGATATGTCCGTTTTGAGTTTGGATTCTCGATCCTCAACCAAAAAAAAACGAGCACTAATGCAAACAGCGCGCAGATACAACAAGAATCCAAGCCCACCGGATTAATTACAATACACGCGTCCAACGGAGTACGCAAACTGCGGCTTCACAGCTTAGTCATCCAGCCCATAGTCACTGCCATCGTCCTCGCCCTGCTTTTCTTCTTCTTGAACTACCTCTTCTCCTCGCTCGGCTCGCTCCCTCTCTTCTCGAGCTTGTCGGACCATAGCGCGAGTACGAGGAGCTGTATCGACGACCGATTTGGTCTTGGATAACATCGGTTTAGTCTCCTCTTCTGGCGGCGGCGGAGGCGGAGGTTGCAGGGGTTGTTGTTGTAACGGTGGCTCTCCACGCTCTCTCCGCAAGCGCTCCTCCTTCTTTTCGCTGGCGAGTTTCGTGAAGCCGATGTACAATCGCTCGCGCATAGCTTCGTCCTTGGCCTCCAAGTCCAGTTGCTTGCCGTCAGTTGTGAGGACCGATACATACAGCAAGCTCTTTTCTTGCTTGCCCTTGCTTTCCACGTTGCGTGTGCCTTGGAAGCCTTTGAGAACTTTGTCGACATGGGACATATCCAGACATTTCTTCTTGTTCAGCCACTTCTTGTTGCCCACTTTGTTCCAATACACAGTGGTCAAGTCCTGTGAGAGGTAGAATGTTCGCTTGACCACGCGTGCGCTCTGCTGGCACACTTTCTTAATCTCGGCACCCTCGAGAAACTCGCGCACGAACTCGAGGTACTCGTACATCTGCAGCTCCTCCTGCTGCAAGTTCTCGTGCGTGATGTCTTTCATGGCGTGTTCCTTCCTCTTCTCAGCTCGCTGCGCCATCGACGCACGGCGCTCCACTTCCTTCAATAGTTCGCTCTTTTCTTCAGTCTCGCCCCCTCCTCGCATTGTTCCTCGTCGAACCGCTGGTGACTGCGGCTTCTTGATCGGGGACTTGCGTGGGGACTTCTTGGGCGACCGTGACGGCGACGCCGGACGCAACGCCGGGATGTCGTCGAAGAAACCTTGTTCATCACCTGCAATGTGCACTTTTCGTTTGGGAGACACTGGTGCAAAAATGCCCTTGGGCTCTCGCTTGGGGAAGTCAAAGAGGCTGTCGGGATCATCGATTGTGATCACGCGGTCACCGAACCGACCGCCGAGCCCAACCAGAAGTGAATCATCCGTCTCACACGCGATGCTCTCGTACGTCTTCTTGGGTCTCCTCGCCCACGATAAGCGTCGATTTTCTTCTTCTGCCTCCTCTTCATCATCCAACTTCTTGGTCCGGAACCACAGCAAGAACGGCGACGTCTCGCCTGTCGCCGGCGTGACGGGCACAACATACAACAGCGACGCCATGCCAGCAACCAACAGCAAAAAGCCAGCCGAGATGAAGTAGCACACGCTGGGAAACGCAAAACGCGTGCCGTAGGCATTGCGGTACGTCGCAACGCCGACCTGCACTTTGCTCTTGTCGATGGCGCTCTTGAGTGCTTTGTTCAGCTGGTCCTCAATGCGGTCGGCCTCGTCCATGGACAGCCCTGGATCCTCTTCCTTGTTCTCATTTTCGTCATTGGCCAATCGACGTGGCATGTGACGAGTGGCATCGACGGCGATGTCGACGGTGGCGTCGGCGTCTGGATCGCGCGCCACGAGTTGGGTCGATTCGGTGTCAACCTCCGCAATGGACGTCACCACCACCAGCATCGCGGCGCAGCGCAGCGCCCACCGGCTTCGCGCGCCGCCGCGCGGGCGCATCGTTTGCGCTTGGGAGACAGCGACGCCACTACCGGTCCGCTGTCGCCTGCTCACACACACCGCCTTCGTCGTGCGGTTCTTGGAGCTCTGGGCGATTGAGTGGGTAAATTCCCACGCGTCCTTTCACGTCAAGTGAAGTGGTGCACACCAAGATTGACGGTGCTCTTGTACAGGGAGGTGCTGCTGTACAGAGAGGTATGTGTGCGGACGATTGACAAGCATCAAGCGAACACCGTCGACGATCATGAGGACGATGATGAGGCATGGCGGACTGCGGCGCGGTGTGACGGCCGCTGCGTCGGCCTCGCAGTTGGCGTGCCAGGCGCAACGTGCGTATATGCATGCTGGGAAGGCGACGACCGAGGCTACCCAGGCGTTCTTGGCGCGGAACAATGGAGAGGCGGCCGCGCCGGCGCCACAAAACTTGCGCATTGGTGCGGAGGAGTCGTTGGCCATCACTCGTCGAGGCGTTGGAAGCCCGTACATCTGGTCCAAAGACGTGCCACGCGTTGACGCTAGCAAGAAGGCTGTTGCGGGTTTGCATAGCAACTTTATTCAGGTTGGTGCTGTGTGAGCAAGGAATCGCTGGGCTGCTGCCCAGTGTTGTAGCATTGACTGATGCGCTGTGTCACCAGACCATCGTGAACCCGTACGTGGATCGCACGGGTGAGAAAGAAGAGAACAAGCAGACGTACGCAGAAGCGCTGGTGCTGCAGGAAATTATGGATGAAGGTGACATCAAGCGCGAGGAGCTCGTGGTGAGCGCGCTGGTGACGGACAGCGTGATCGACCCTGCCAGTGGAGGTACGAGGAGTTACCTCACAAAGACAGCAAAATCACTGTATGTCGACGTTGCTATGTGTCCTGAAACTTATTTGCTTGTTGTTTGGGTAGCTGTTGAAGATCGATTGTCCAAGCAGAATATCGAGCGTGGCGTGCAGCTGGCGCTGGACGAGATGCACCTGCAGACTCTCGACCATGTCGTCTGCAAACTGCCCGCTGAAGTCGCGTTTACCAATGCTTCTACCTTGAACCAGATCCTCCAAGATGCTGCCAAGGCATTGGAGGCGCTCTGTGATGCCGACAAAGTGCAGAGCTACGGCTTTGCATTCCCGTTGACCGCTGACCCTGCTGCTGCTCAGGCCGCGGAGAGCTCGATCTCGTCGGCTCTAACCAAACTGACCGAAACGCATCCACGCTTTGCGTCGGTGCAGCTCCCGATGAGCCTGAGCTCGCCGTTCCTTCCGCTGTCACAGTCCCTGCTGGAATGGAAGCAAGAGCACAAGATGGTGGTCATCGGCGACAGCCCCTTCGACGCATTGCTGGAGAGCGGCAAGCCGCTGCACCTGCACAGCTCGTCAAGCCACACAGGTGAAGACGTTGCGTTGCTCCTCAAGTCGGCATTCAACCTCGCCATCAGCGTCGAGCGCAAGTACATGGAACAGCTGCACCCACAGCTCAAGCACTTGCCGATCCCACCAACGGAGGAGCTGGCGTGGGCTCACATCCTGGCCAACCAGCACGGTCAGTTCGACAACCTCGAAGAGTGGTTGTACATCCGCGAGACGCAGATCATGCCTCGCTTCCAGATGACGCTGCAGCAACTGGGCAACGTCGAAGACACCAAGGACGTCGGCTTCGCCTACTCACTGGCCCTGCGTGAGCTGCTTAAGTGCTTCACAGCATCCATCGAGGTGAGCCATCCGTGCATTGATTCCATCATCATGTTTGGGTCCACCGCTCGCAATATTAATATTAATTCGTCGGCCGTAGCTCCTCGATGCAGCGCGCGTGAATGGGCTGCTGGCCGCGGTGTCGGAGGCGACCTCCACGTCGCCCTCGATTGAGCACGTGGCCATCCACGCCGCGCTCACCGCGGGTGCCGACGTCGTGCTTTTCCAGGACCAGGTCGCCGATCCGTCCGCCATCGCATGGGCCCAACCAGAATACTCGCGAGAACAACTCGCGCAGCTTCGAGCACTCGCTCGGCCATATTTCCAGTCGGATTTTGCTGCATAATCGTGGCCGTTGCAACAAAACATTCTGCTACAAATCTTCCACACGTGATGCTTTTTGTAATTATCCGCCGCACCCATGCTCATTTCTGTGATTTCCGCAAATCAGGGCTGTCCGTTCGTATACTTGTGTCGCTTGATTTTTTTAGGTTGCCCTGCAGAGAAGGGCGGAGCCAGAGCCCGAGAATAAAGGCCACGGCCAAAGCAAGTGGCAGGCGCGGCGCGATCGACCGATCGATCGATCCAGAGAGAACAAACGCCGCATCTGGAGCAGGCTAAGCACAGCACCGAGCACAGCGCAGCGTCACAACCACACCAGCAAGCACGAAGAGAGAGCAGCATGGCGCAAACCCCAGCGTCGCTCACCAAGGACAATGTCAAGTTTATGGCCATTGCGCGCGCCACGGACAAGGCGATCGTGTGCAGCTACATCCACAACTCGTCGCGCAAGGGCGCTGCGGATCTGAATGAACTGAATCAGTACCGCGAGATGCTGTCGAAAGTGATCCGCGCGCCGACGTGGAAATCGCAGGTCACGCCAAACGGGCGGCATTCGCTCGAATGCGACCCGAACAAGTTCCATTTCACAATGGACAACGACGAGCTCGTGTTTGCCGCCATCACGGCCAAGGACTACCCGATCCGCTTGGCGTTCCAGATGATCACGGCCGTGCAGCAAGAGATCGTGCCCAAGTTTGGCTCAAAGGCGCTCACGTGTCGCGAGGTAAGACGGCAGCTGGTGTTGCGAATTAGTACGCGTGTTCTGTTGCTGACATGTTTGTGCTTTGTCGTGCAGAATGGCTTGGACAAGGACTGCATGAAGGCGTTGGCAGCCATTGCGACGACGTATGACGACCGCACCAAGGTCGACAAGATCTCAGAAGTGATGAACCAAGTGGACGCTGTGAAGGGCGTCATGCACAACAACATCCAGGTCGTGTTGTCGAACACAGAGAAGATGGAAGTGGTCGAGCAGAAGACCAACGACCTGAACGAACAGGCCAAGGTGTTCCGCAACACTGGCCGCAAGCTGCGCAAGGAAATGTGGTGGAAGAACGTGAAGCTGACGATCCTGCTGACTGTGTGCGCCATCCTGGTGCTGATCATCATCCTCGCCATGGCAGGCGTGTTCAAGAAGAGCAGCTCGTCGGACAAGCGCATGCTGCGGATCATGGACTCGGCATGAGCTGCGTCCTTTGCGCGTAGATTGTTACTTACCACCTGCTAATTAACCACCACGCCAAGTGCTATTTATCCCAACATGCGTGTGTTCTTGGGTGTTTGGATGTTTGGGTCGATGATCCAGTTATTGGCGGGAAATCCGGCTTCGACTTGGCGCCAACGAGCAATTCCGCGGGCGCAGCATCGCTGGTGCAGGGAAGGACCAAGGGCCAAGGACGAACGATGGACACAGAGACGAGCAAGATCGTGGAGAAGACGAAGCTGGACCCACGCTTCACGCGTGGCCAGACGCTGTTGAAGGAGAACCGCTATGAGGAGGCCATCGCGGCGTTCGAGGATCTGCTGAAGACCATGGTGGAGGTGGAGAACCAGTCGGACTCGCTTGCTGTGGCGCCCGTGTACTACGAGTATGGCCACGCCATGCTGTCGCTGGCAGAGGTGAGTGAGGGAGTTTTTTGACGTGGCTGTGTGAAGCTGAATGATGCTTGAGTGCTGAATAATCTGTGGGGGGGGGACTTGCTGCCAGGCAACTGCGAGCGTGTTTGGAGCGGCCGCGCAAGAGGAGGGCAATGAAGAGGGCGAAAAGGAAGGAAGCAAGGAGCACGCGGACGATCTGGAAGTGGCATGGGAGATGATCGAGGTCGCTCGCGTGATCTATTCGCGCCATGAAGACGACCTGGCTGTGCAGAAGGAACTCGCGCGTGTGTACACACGCCTGGGCGATCTTGGAATGGAATCCGAGATGTTCGAGCAGGCGCGCAAGGACTACGAGACGAGTCTGGCGCTGCGTTGCAAAGTGCTCAAGGCAACCAAGGATGCGGACACGACGCTGCTGGCGGACTTGTACTGCTGCCTGGCCATCTCGTGCATTTACCAGGATTCGTCCAAGAGCGCTGCCAACGCCAACCCGTTGGAGACTGCGCCTAAGCCAGCTGCTGATACACCAGGCGTGAACTTGGAGGAGCTGGGACTCAAGTACTACGTCCAGGCTGGCCGTGTAATGGCCGCCAACATCCATCGCGCTGCGAAGGCCTGCTCTGAGAAACTGCAGCAGTTCGCGACGGACCGCGTTCCGGAGTACGCAGACGACGATTCCGCTGCTCCGTCGGGCAAAGGCAAGCAGAAGGCTAGCTCAGACTTGGAGCTGGCGTTCAAGACCGGCGCCATGCACACGCTTAAGGACGACTTCATGGCGTGTGCGCACCCAGATAGCAAGGACAAAAGTGCCAAGGAATTGTCGAAGGACGATGCGCAGCTCCTCGAGTATCTCGACATCTACGTCGAGCTCAAGGAGAAGGTGGATGGCATCAAGGAGAGCCTCAAGCACCAGGCTATGGAGGCGCGATTGAAGCAGCAACAACCAGCAACAGAAGGCCCAGTTACGACGATTGGCTTCGGAGCTCCACCAGCACCTGCAGCCACGTCGGCACCAGCTGCAGGTGCGGCGGTGGCCCCCGCGGGCGTCAACGTCATCCCTGTCGTCAAGAAGCGCAAGATTACGCCACAAACTACCGCATCGGCACCGACGTCCAGTTGAGCACACGAAAGATGACCTGAACTGAACGAAGTGCGTTGGGTAAACCTGATTCCATAATATGTACTCACTCCTAGTCAAGCAACGACACGATTCTTGCCTGTTTTGCTGTGTTCTATGCCTCAGCTAGTGGCGTTTGTTCATGGAATCAGCGGCTGCGATACGAGTCTCGGAGCACGTGGAAGACCTTCTTGGCGTCGTGGTCAGCGGCATTCGAGTTGAACACCGACACGTGCAGCTCGTCGATGACGTCGGCCAGCGCAACGCGGAAGTTGCGACCGAGGGCCCTCATCTGTGCCAGCGCACTGCCAAACCAGTTGTCTTTGAATGACACGCCCTCGGAATCGCAGTTGCTCTTGTGTTCGGAAATGACGCGGTTGAATCCCTCAAACAGGACGATCAACACCTGCTTGAGTTCATCCTGCCAGCCCTTGAGCGAATCTTCGAGCGCACTGACATCGACAGAGCTATCACCTGCTGCCTTCTTCAGTGCTTGCTGCTTGATCTTTTTGACATCCTGCGTGTACATGATTGTCTCATTGATGATGCACCACACGTATGGCCAACTGTACTGCTGGATGGCGTCGGGCGTGAACACCCACTTGGCGATTGTTGTGGCATCGATGATGGCCACACGCAGCATCATGTTGAGGATCAAGCCAATGTGCTGCGGAGATTTGAGCCAGACCGAGCCGACGGTCTTCACGAGCACCAACTGGTTTGCTTCTCCGCTGAAAACTGAGCTGTCCGTGAACAGCTCGCGGTATTTCTCCGTCAACAACAGAATGTGCGTGAACGTCGCTGCGCCTGCTTCCAGCACGGCCGACCACAACGCCTCAAGTGCCTCGGCAGCAGCCAAGCCTGACGTTTGCATCTGCGCTTCGGTCCAGGTGAGCAAGGCCGACGCTGGAGGTGGATGCGTCTTCAACTTCGATAGTGCAGCATTATAGAATTCGCGCACAGCTGGTGATACGTCAGTGGCAGCATCGCCAGTTGATTCAGCTTTGTATTTGATACTTGGCGATGGCACCGGTGGCAGCAGCATGTGGAATTCCTTGGGCAGCACTGACTCCATAAACTGTAGATACGACAATCGCACACAGCGTTCGATCACAGCGCTAACGAACAATCGCTGCGCGTCATCTTCTTGGGCTTCCAACACGTGCGACCAGTGTGTCCAAGGCCACTTGAACTCGAAGTTGGACAAGAAGTGGCTGAACAACTGCACAAACGCGTCGACGGCGCCAGCATTCATGACTGGTATCTCACGGAACAGCAATTCCACGACGATGGCCAGGGCTGGAGAGATGGAACGAGCGTCCGTCTTGACCAGGTGATACAGCAGGGAGCTGTAGTACGCCGATCGCTGCTTGTCGCTCTCGGCCAGCATCGTCGCCAGCAAGCTCTCCACGAGAATGTATTCTGTCTTGGCAGCAGCGCCTGGAGCGTTGGCTGCCTCTTGATCGCGCGCAAAGCGGCTGTTGATCACACGACATAGTGTCAACAACTGCTTGGCTCCCATTGCAGGACGTGGGTGGAATGCCTGCACAAATATCAGTTGATCATCAGTCAAGATGGTCAAAGGCCATAAAACCACCAGAAGCCCAGCTATCTACCTCGATCATATCCGTGAGGAAGTCACGAACCACAACATACGAAGGCGACGGCAGGTTGGCAATAGCAGCACCCGCAGCACCGGTGTCTTCGCCCAGGATACGGAAGACTGATGGGTATGGCAGCACCTTCGTGTGATCCAGCTGCATCGCGACATTGAAACACAGTTAGACATGGTCTAGGAAAGATAACGACAACAACGCATACCGTGGACACGTCGATCGACAGCGACGTCGACAGCGTCAGTGGCTCAGCGCTGCGGAACGCGTCGGCAAAGAGCGCCTGTGGGTAGATGGTGCCCGGAATCTGCCAGCGCGGGTTGTTGACATCGGTGGGCAGTGGCTGCGAGCGAATAACGTTGACAGCTTCCCACTTGAGCGCCAAGGGATCCACCTTCTTGCACACCGCGGCCAGCTCTTCCTCGTTCTCTGGTTCCCACAGCAGCTCCAGGCGCATGCGACGGATCAGCCAGTTGGTCGCGTGGTCGACTTCGCTGCCCGTCGGGTTCGACTCTTCCTCGCGGTTCAGCACGTATTCCTTGCAGCGACTGAGCAGGCTCTCGTACATGTCTTCACACGACACCATCAGCGACTGGCCGCACTGCACATCCACACACCAGCGCTCATCAGTCCACAGTCACAACCAACCAAACAATAATTCCTTCGCTCCATATGCCACGTACGTAGAGCAACGTGTCAAGCACGACAGACGCGAAAAAGTCCTTGAACGCCGCGGCGTGCTCGCGCGTGCGCAGTGGTTCGTCCGTTTCGACCGTAAAGTCGTCGGGCGTGCACACGCCCTGCAACGAGTCGAGCACGCTGAGCACGTCCTCGGCGCGCACCACGCGCACCGACACGAGCTCGCCCAGAAAGCGAACGACCAGCTTGATCCGCAGCGCCACCGCTCCCAGCGCGCGCTGGCGGCGCAACGCGTCTTCGTCGACCATGCCAGCAGTCGCAGCAGCCGCGTTGTGGTCGTGCTCGGGCGCATCGCGGTCGCGGTGCAGGAAGTCCACGTCCTTCTGCACGAACGCCACTGCCGCGTGCAGCAGCTGCTCGCCAAACGCCTTTGATCGCTCGGTCAGCAGCGCCGTGAGCACGGCGTACAGCGACGTCTTGTGCGCCAGGCGCGACACGCACTGCAGCAGCAGCGTCTGCAGCGCCTGCGCCTCGGCGTGCTGCATGCCGTCGCCTTCGATCTCGGCGGCCAAGCGCGTGGCAGCGTCCTGCAGGTGCTCCCGCAGCGCCGTCGCGTCCTGGTCCGTCACGTCGTCGCCCAGTTCCACGAGGCTCTTCTTGGCGAGTCGCCATGCGCGGGCGCGCTCGCTCTCGCTTGGGGCGGCGCCGCCATAGCGGTCCTGGCGTCCGTAGCTGCCACGGTCGTTGCCGCCGTAGCGGCCACGGCCACCACCGCCGCTGCCGCCGTAGCGGTCGTTGCGTGGTCGGTAGTTGCCGCCGCGGCCGTCGTAGCGCGAGCGCTTGTACCCGCCGTTGTCGTAGCTGTTGTAGTCGTCCTGCTGGTCGAAGGAGCGCTTGCGTCGGCCGTTGTCGCCGCCGTTGTCGTAGTCACCGCCGCCCGAAGGGCCGTAATGATCGCCGCGGTTCATGTTATCAATGGCCACGGACGGATGGATGGATGGATGGATGGATGGATGGATGATTTGTGGGTTAGACAGTTGAACGGAGAGATGGATGGATGGATGGATGGATGGATAGATGGAGCGTGCGTGCTTGTGTGTGTGTCTCTGTGTGTGTGGATGCACGCTGGGACGTGTGCTGGATCGGTTGCGCGGCCGTCGTCGGGCGTGGGGCTTCCGCTCGCGCCTTGTTGCAAGCTCCACTCGCATCCACGCACCGCACCGTATCTAGCCACTAAAGTGCGAACTTACTCTCCCGTACTTATCCGACCACCCCCAGTACACTGGACGTGGAAGTGCGTGAACCCCCAAACGTTCTCGCGCGTGTCATTCGTCACATCCACGAGGATCGGCAGCAGCTGGGTTGGCACTTGACACAGCCAAGAGATCGACGATGGTGATGCGAGCAATGGCAACGAGCAGCATGCGCGCGCTGGCGATGCAGCGCATGGCCATGGGCTTCCTGGCGCACCAGCAGGGGACCCTGACGTCCGTCATCTTGACGTCCACCAAGGTGCCGCACACGTGCCGGTCGTTCAGCTCGGGCATGACCAAGAGCGACGACGACAATGGCCCACGCAAAGAGCTGTCGCCCTACCAGCAGCTGCAGAAGTGGTTGCAGCCGTTCGTGCAGGGCTCGCGCGCCATGTACCACGAGAACAAGCAGGCGTGGCACGTGCGCGCCAAGTTGAAGCAGCACCAGCAGACGGCCACGACCGGCGTCAGCGCTGTGCTCACCCGCCAGGAGATGATGATCCTGCGCCAGGCGCACCGCGATCTGCTCAAGGCGCTGCCGCTGCTGGCGTTCTTCTGCGTGCCGCTCGTGGGTTACGCTGCGCCCGTCATCGGCTACGCGTTCCCCAAGCAGCTGCTGCCGTGGCAGTTCTGGCGCCCGGACCAGAAGACGCAGTTTTTCAGTGAGGACGCCCAGGCCAAGGCCGCGCACTACCCAGAGCTGCGCAAGCTGCTGCTGCAGATGGACCGCAAGCAGCACAACGTGGAGGAAATGCTGGCGCGCAATGGCCACGAAGGCCTGAACCCGGCCGAGGTTGGCGAGCTCGTGCCGTTCTTTGACCGCAATGGCCCAGCGTTCCTGGACACACTGCCACGCCACCACCTGCACGTGTTGTCGCAGTCGATTGCGCTCATGCCGGCGTTCTCGTGGCTCGTGCGCTTGTTCCCGAAGAACATGGTGCAGCAGTACCTGGAGCGTCGTGCCGACGAGCTCCGAGTGGACGACCTGATGCTGCTGCGCGAAGGCATTGACGGGTTGAGTCTGAGCGAGCTCGAGTTCGCCTGCGAGGAGCGCGGCATCGTCACGGGCTACGGCAACATCGATGCGCTGCGAGGAGCGCTGCGCGAGTGGCTGTCGATGTACGACACGGACCACGTGGACGCTGCCGCGCCTCAGTGCTTCCCATCGTCGCTGCTGCTGCACGCACCGGCCCTCGGACGGTTCTCCAACGCCCAGATTGACACCAAGTGAAGACCACAAGGCATGTAGAGGGATCAGGAACGAAGCAGGAACTGCGTCTATTTGTCGAGAGCTGTCGTTCGATCGGATTTTGCTGTAATACACACCCACCACGTTTCGCATTCATATCATCGGTTGCTTACTTGGTTTTCTTGGGCTCAGTCGACTCTGCTTCTGCGTCATCGGCGTCATCATCGTCGTAGTCGTCGCTGAGCAGCTCGCGTTCCAGGGCCTGAATGTCCGCCATCGCCTTCTGGTTCTGCTCCAGCGCGTGTTGCAGCACGCGCTGACGGTGCAAGTCCATGTCCACGAAGAACGTGCGCTTGAGCGCCACCAGCGCGAATACAAACACAGGAAAGAGTCGATGCGCCCACAGCACGAACTCGCGCGGTGTGATGAACGGGAACATCTTCTTGATGCTTGGCTCGTACTTGAGAAGGCGCACGGCCATCTCGAACCCCAACAGCTGCAACAGTCACACGTCGTCGTTATCAACATCGTGCTACATCACAGACCAGACCTTAGCGCAAGCAACTGAGGCTCCTACCACGATGAGGCCTGTGTACGACCACTTGCTGGCACCGTAGTTGGCCTTGGACGATGTGAGCACGTAGACAATGCCATACCACAAGATGTAGAACAAGCAAACGTTGAACTGCGTCTCGAGCAGCGTCATGTCCTTGGCCTTCGAGCCCCAGAAATCGTACACGACGCGGGCCTTCTCGTCGAAAATGTTCTGCCAATCGTTATCCAAGTCCCCGCATTAGCATCCTCACACACAAGAGCCATCCTCACAACCTCCACGTACGTCGTAGGCAGCGTCAATGCCGGCCCAGATCTCAGGTGGCATTTCACCGCTTCGGTAGAGATCGCGCCAGTACGCGTAGCGCGTGCCCCAGATATTGCGTGGCGCAGCGCGACTAATCTGCATGCACCATCAACGTCAGTGCCCGTTGGTCAGCTCACCAACGCAACGACGATGCACACACTCACGCCCAGCATGCGATAGACGTTCAACTCGCCATAACGCCACGTGTACGCCTGCGCAGAAAAGACAACCACAAGCAACAAGCAAACACGACCGATCAGCACCAGACTCATGCACAATTCGCCATGTCCAGCGCAGCGCACTCACCGCTGGAAAGCCGAACAGAATCGTTGGCACCAGCACCGACACGATGAGCACTCGGAAGGGCGACGTGAGCTTGCCACCGCGCTTGAGCCACTCGCTGGCCAGCGTCACGATTGGCGCCACGACCAGCAGCGCGTACGCAGCCACACACGAGTCCTCGACCGCATCCGGGAAGAAGCGCAGCACCTGCGCTGGGCTTGGCGCCGCTGCCGTTGTCGCTGCCATTGCCGCGTGTGCTGCTGCTGATGGTGATGATTGATTGATGATTGATGATTGAGCTGCCGTCAAACCGGCTTGCGACCAATACTGACATTGATTTGTAAAAGTCACTATTGATCAAGCAAAACCAATGCTGAGTACGACCTCATCAATGATTGTTCAGATCTGATACCACTTGCACTTTGCATTGAGTGAGTGGCCTTGGAGAAGCGCAAGCGACAGCGCAGGTGAGGCGAAGCGGTGTCGTCGGTCTAGATGGCCATGTCGTACGTATGTGTATCTCACTTGGTGACGAGAATGCAGGTGCAAGAAGGACAGGGAAAAAGATGTCGGATCTTGACGCAGGGTACGTCCATGCGATCGCGGGGATCGTGGACGCGCTCATCGCGGCGTACGAGCGGCAGGAGCCGGTCAACATGACGCGGCTGAAGAACGACGTGTCCAAGAAGTACAAGCTGCCGTCCATGCCCAAGCTCGTGGACATCATCATGGCCGTGCCGGAGGACTACAAGGAAAAGCTGCTGCCGTACCTCAAGGCCAAGCCGGTGCGCACGGCATCGGGCATTGCCGTCGTGGCCGTCATGTGCAAGCCGCACCGCTGTCCGCACATCGCCATGACGGGCAACATCTGCGTGTACTGCCCGGGTGGCCCGGACTCGGACTTTGAGTACTCGACGCAGGCGTACACGGGCTACGAGCCCACGAGCATGCGCGCCATTCGCGCGCGCTACCATCCGTTCGTGCAGACCAAGAACCGCGTCGACCAGCTCAAGCGCCTGGGCCACTCGGTGGACAAGGTCGAGTTCATCGTCATGGGCGGCACGTTCCTGTCGCTCAATAAGGAATACCGCGACTACTTTGTGCGCAACCTGCACGACGCGCTGTCGGGCCACACGTCGTCGTCGGTCGAAGAAGCCGTGCGGTACTCGGAGCAGAGTCAAACCAAGTGCACGGCCATCACGATCGAGACGCGCCCGGACTACTGCCTCAAACCTCACCTGAACGACATGCTCGCGTACGGCTGCACGCGCATTGAGATCGGCGTGCAGTCCATCTACGAGGACGTGGCGCGTGACACGAACCGAGGCCACACGGTCGCCGCGGTGTGTCATTCTTTCCAGCTCGCCAAGGACTGTGGTTACAAGATCGTCGCCCACATGATGCCTGATTTGCCAAACATGGGCATGGAACGTGATCTTGAAGGCTTCAAGGAGTTCTTTGAGAACCCTGCGTTCCGTACTGATGGCTTGAAGATGTATCCGACGCTTGTGATTCGTGGTACTGGTCTCTACGAGTTGTGGAAGACGGGCAAGTACAAGAACTACTCACCGGATGACCTGGTGGACCTCATGGCGCGGCTGTTGGCCATGGTGCCGCCATGGACGCGCGTGTACCGCATTCAGCGCGACATTCCGATGCCGCTGGTCACGTCCGGCGTTGAGCACGGCAACCTGCGCGAGTTGGCGCTGGCACGGATGAAGGATCTCGGTCTTGTCTGTAACGATGTGCGCACGCGCGAAGTGGGCATCAAGGGCATCCACGACCAGACAGTACCAGACCAGGTCGAGCTGGTGCGTCGCGACTACGTGGCCAACGGCGGGTGGGAGACGTTCTTGTCGTACGAGGATCCGCAGCAGAACATCTTGATTGGCTTGCTGCGCTTGCGAAAGGCGAGTAGCTCGGCCTTCCGCGCCGAGATCCCACCGGGCACATCGATCGTCCGTGAGCTGCACGTGTACGGCTCGTCGGTGCCAATTGCAGCCCGTGATCCGACCAAGTTCCAGCACCAGGGCTTCGGCACGTTGTTGATGGAGGAGGCAGAGCGCATCGCAGTGGAAGAGCACGGATCGAACAAGATCGTGGTCATCTCGGGCGTCGGCACGCGCAACTACTACCGCAAGCTTGGCTACGAACTCGATGGACCGTACATGTCCAAGTATTTATGAAAGTTGCCACTCGCACCTGCTGTGTGTGATGTATGAAGCTTTCGTTCTCATTCCTTTTCTTGGTTAGAATAATCCTGTTGTCAACAGTGGAGCACACTTCCAATCTGTTGCTACAATAGCATAGGTCAACTCACGTGCGTACGCTCTCAGTCGATTTTCTCTTTGGCTGCCGGAATGTGAATCACGTTGGTGCCGGTGACCTTGGCCATCGTTTCCGGAGAGCGCAGCACGCGAATCAATGTCTCAAAAATGCGAACCTCGTCCTTCAGATGGCCGACGTAGCGTTCTTCCCGGGCGATGTAGATGCCTTCAATCAGCTCCAGTACATCCTCGGGATCTGGCAACTCCGAGTATTGAATTTGGAAGAGGTTGCCGCGGAAGAAGCCCTTGACCGCGCTGACAATCGTGACGATCACGAAGACGTAGACGGCAGTGATGCCGTACGAACCGATGCCCAACGAGTTCAGACCTTGCACGATGTTATCACTCACCGCAATGATGCAGAATGGGTTGGCAGCCTCGCACTCGACCTTCTGCCCCGACAAGTCAACGTTGTGCACGAGAGGCTCCACTGACCACCATGTTGCATCCTTCAGCATGTGCTTGGTCAAATTAACAGTTCGCATGAACGGAGAACGCGCGCGAGCATCTTCTGTCGCTGGCAGCTGAATGATCGCCGGATAGACTCTGTCTATGCGAATCGGTGTTGAGGTGACTTCATCGTCCGATTTGTTGTTGGTCACATTGATGGCTGCGATCAGCTGTTGGCGATATGTTGCGTTGAGGGGCACCTTGTAGTCGACTTTCACAGTTTGATGGTCTGTTGGGTCTGGACGCTGGAATGAGAACGACATCGTCCAGTTGAGCGACTCATTCGATTGCAATTGTTTGACCAGCTGCGAAACGTGTGGAGGCGAGATAGACCACACGTCGCGAGAGTACGTGTCGAATGCAATTCGCTGCACCGACGATCCCTCCGTGTTTTTCTGAGCGGACTTGTAACGCGGGCTGTTGATGTCGCTGTTGATGTAGAGCTGATTGAGTGAGCCACGCGAGTTTTGAACACCAAACGTCACGTCGGTCAGGGTCACATCGTTTGTGGCGGTGCTTGGATTTGCTGAACTGAACAAGGCCAGTGGGCCGACGAGACATATCAACAGCACAAGCAGCATGAGCCCTGCTGTCGACATCTTCCGCGCAATCGGCTGACGCTTGTTTMCTTGGAGGACTACTGCATCTTCCACGCGCCCTTGTATTTCCATCTTCACTTGAAACAAATGAGCAGCGGTGTCTTCAAGCAAGACCCAATGCGCCCAACTCAACGAAGTCTTGGTACAAACGTAGTCTAGAAGCGCTCTCATCTCGAACAAGAACGGTGCAAGCATCACCAACGGGAACACTTTCTCGCTTACTTTCGTGTAGAACGTGTGCGTCGTGTAGTTGTACTTGCTCCCTCGGAACACTGGATAGCCGTAGCGAATCTGGAGAGCTCCACAATACAGGTACGCGCAGTGGAACAAGTAGAACAGCACCAAGCCAGCGCGCTTCTGGAAATAGGCGTACGTGTGGTTTGGCAGGAGATACCACACGCACAGATGGAGCAAAAATGAGAACGAGTACTGCAGCACCAGCTTGGATCGCAAAGAGCCACACACGTACGCCACTCGATCCCAGATGATAAAGCATAGCTCCGTGAACACCACGAGCACCAAGTAACCTGAAAGCATTGAGCTGCTGGAAATTGGTCGATTTGCGTTTGCTCCGCTCTTGTCATTTGGATCCGGTTCGCCGATCATTTTGAAGAATATCACCGCATATATCGACGAGAACAGCTGAATGGTCAGTGACACTGCGTAATAATCACGCCCAGGCTTCTCTCCAGCAATCGCCGCGTGGATGTCTTTATCCCAGTTGGCTGGCGCTCGAGTCAAAATCGACGTGAAGTACGCATATCCTGCTGGCCATTTTGTTTCCCACCACGACTCGCGCTTGCGGATATGCTCCGTATCGACTGATTCATCGATTTCAACTTGTTTCACAGTGGCATCGTGCGCGTCAGCGTGTACCATCGACGCCGATGAGGAGCGCTGCAACGCGTCTTCCCCAGTAGCCGCAGCTCGTCGTTCCGCTTCGATTTGTTGTTCTTCCTCTTGAATTTCCTCCAGCATTTCAGCGGCGAGTGCATTTTCGACAGAGTGAGAACTTCCGCGTTCCGCCGAGCCGCTACTTGGAGCTGACCGTAACATCACAATTTCCCCACCCGAGATCGGCTCGCTGGAGGCGTCACCCTGGCCTGCGCTTTGAGATGATACATAGGCAGGAGGCAGCCTGTCTCCGTGTCCGTTGAAGTTGAAGGACTCGTCGATAGAGTCAGCCGACGACTGAACCGATCCGCGGAGTCCTCCGACCACATCCGAGTTAATGCGAGCTGCTTCGCTTGTTGGTTCACCACCACTTCCTCCTTTCCATAATCCTCTCAGCATCATTTCTCTTCGGTGCCAAAGGACGAAAACCACGACATAGAAGTTCCACTGAAGCCCCGAGTAGATTGATGTCACGCCTGGCAAAGCCGCGCCGTTGAATTTGTGGAGGCCGAACAACACCAGCGGTTGAATGGGAACTGGTGTCGTCAAGGTCCCCGCCGCGCTGTAACAGTATGGCTGAATGCTCGGGTAATAGTATCCGTTGGCACTCAGATTGTTGCAGAACAACGTCAGTTGAAACAGGTAGCGAATCGCAATAATCGCGCAAGACTGCACACGCAAAGCGTTAGTTCAGTTGGTTGTCAGACAGGACTTGCTTCCACTTACGTATTGCAGAACAAATTYCCACGCCCCTGCGCGTGGACGCGGGTTTTCAAGCACCATGTAGCAAAACGCTGTGATTGCGTACACCATATTCATCAAGTCGCCCTGCAAAACAAACTTTCGTCAGATTCGCGCTTTCGGATTCCCGTTCACAATGCGGGCTTACCTGGAACGCAAAGCCTGCAATCATGGCCATGTAGCAGTAGAATGCGGTGTGGCTGCGAATTGCATTTGTGAACACGACGACGATTTCACCAATGCCAGGATCGACTGGATCATCGTGTTCGTAGACTTCTGTCTCGCGCTGAAGTGCTGCATCCTGCAGTCCGTGAAAAAGACGGTATAAGGGGATACGCCAAGAAAAGAATCCACGAGGACTTTGATCGAATTCCGCATCCTCGGCATCCGCAATCGTGCTCTCGTCGGTGACACTGCTCCAGTCACTCTTGCTTTCATCGTACGCTTCGTTCTGTTCGCCACTGTCTGGTCCCCCATCCGGAACCACGTCAAGGGGACTGGGGAGGTTGCGCTCTGCTAAGCAATCTAAAATGCTTTCATCGAGCGTATCCTTTGGGACAGAGAACGCCAGCGCAGACAAGAACTTGTTGTACTCCTTGGACGCATCAGCTTGGAACACGTACTTAACACTGCCTTCAACCCCTTCTTGCTGCACCACAATCTCGAAGCAATAAAGTAGTGGCGACATGTCGTCATACTGAACTTTGTCTTCGCTCAGTTTCAGAGATAGCACGTCGCGCCATCGAAAGGAAGTCTTCACTTTCTTTCGCCTGCGTTTGCTGCGGTGTCTCAGTGCAACCTCTTCATCCTTGTAGTACACGAGGCGGGTTGCATCCATCACGACATATCGAACCAAGAAGGAAGGCTGAAACCAGGCGAGCAGAAATCCAAATCGAGGAGTTGGTAGGTGCTCACGTCGATACTTCATCCATCCCGCCGTGCATGATCCATCTAGATTCAGAGGTTGAGTAGCCATTGGTTCACTCGCGACACTGAATGGGCCCTCGCCCATTCGAGAAACAGCGCATACTTTGAACTGGTATGTTGTTCCTGGGCGTAAGCCTTCGATTGTTGCTTGAGTGTGATCGCCTTTGACTTCGACGATGTCTCCAAACTCCCCGAGCAAGGTCATGGAAGGGTATCTCTGACGCGAGATGCGATAGAATCGAATTTTGTGCACACTGTCGCGAGGAGGCTGCCATGAAATCGTGATGGAATTTTGCGTGCATCCCTCGAAAGAAGGTTGTGGTGGTGCCAACGGGGGTAAATTGTAATGCAAGCCCATCGCGATGTCCATCAACTCTTCGACTTTGTGGACCAGCTTGGACACGATGATCTTCAGTCGTTGGATAGCAGAGCTTTTCTCACGTTTCAATCGGAACCATTGCGCCGTGCGATTTTTGAAGTAATCGCGAATGATCTCTTGTCTTCGATACGGAGCCATTCGAAGTTGATCGTTGGCATGTTCGCAAACGTCGTCATGCGCCGGTGTGAGGAGAATCTCACAATGAATCGATATCATGACGAAGATCGTGATGAGCCCATACGGGACGGAAGAGATGTCGAGTCCAAGAACATTTGCAGCCGACATGCAGTTGTTTTGCACCACCGAGCCACCGACATTCTTGCTTGATGAGATAACTGATGTGCCTCCAGATGTGCAAGCATCAACATGGTCGCTGACGTACGGAGCACGTAGAATCAACATCGCGAAGAGGTGAGCCCAGTTGAACTTCCGAAGATACTGAATCCATGGTGAGGATGGCTGTCGCGATTCTTCAAACCGGTAAAGCATAAACACAGACGCGCCAACGTACACCAACGAGATCAATCCTCCTTGCTCCGCACCGAACACGAAGACCGTAATGAGCAGCACCAGGAGCCACGACGACACGAAGACGACAACGAGGTAGTACCACAAGTACTTCTGACTGAGTATGATGAGCTCCCTTTCTTTCGGAGGTGCGATTGGAACTGGAGTTTGAGCAACGTTTGGATCAGGCGTATGCAGCACCATCGAATACTTTGATCGTTCAATGTCGTCCCAATCCTGCATGCCCTTGGATTCCGGCGCCTGGTCGCCAGCAGTACCTGAACTGTCAGAGCTGATCTTCTGGGAGTCTGGGAGCAAATAGATGCTCATCAGACCGATAAAATCAACGAAGAGCGCCCACAAATTTTGGTTGCTCAGCACAAGCCACTGCTGATGCGTTTGGGGAACTGCATTCCAAGGAGGCAAGTCTTGCATCTCAATATTGAGAAATGGAGGAAGCCATAACGCCACAGCGTATTCTGCAATCATGAAGATAGACACCATGATAGCCAAGCACCACCAACGCTTGCACACGGTGCTGGCAGCAGCATACATCATACTGTAGATCACCACCATGTATACAAGTGATATCGCGTCTTGATGCACAAATGCTGAAATCATCAAAATGAGCATCGTCACATTGACTGACGCTTTGCTTGCATAATCGACGCAGAAATCTCGAAGGCACGAGAAAAAGTCGACCTCAACAACTGACCCACTTTCAGAGAATGCGCGCTGAACATTTGTGTCATCACGTTGTCGCCCATCGCTAGCCACAACTTGAGAGCCATGGCTGCGCTCTTGATCACTTGGAATCAGTGTCGCTGAATTTCGATCATCTCCGTCGTTAGCTGAGCACGAGGATGATCTCGGTCTTTTGTCCATGCCTTGCAGTTGAAATGCAAAATCATCTGCTCCTTGGGGGCCCAGGAACTCTTGGTCTTCCTGCTTTCTTGGCTTGTCGAAGTACTGTGACATTCGTTGAAAGCAGCAAAGCAAAATCAACACCAGTTGCCATTGTGTAAGTTTCCACATGCCTGAACTTCTTGATCCTTCAAGTTCCACAGCACGATCGATTCCAAGCCAATCACTTGTCGAACCGCTCCGGAGATCCTTCAACCCACCGGGTCCGTCACTGTTCTTGTCAAAAATGCTGAGTTGGTAAATGTACTTTACAAGCAAATCCAAAGCTGATACCCAGAAGATCGGTCTCCACAGATAGCGCCATGAGCACAGCGCTCGTCCGATCACCAAAATCAGCACGTACAAGAGACCCACGCCGTTTACATCATCAATTGCAGCCGCCATTGTTGTCAGTAAGCACGCGGATGTGCTGAATGAAATCACCAACTTCATGATCGTGTCGAAGAAAAACCGCAATCGATCAACCATTGTGCTTCGACCCACAGCAAAAAAATTGTACGGGTGAACCTCGCCCATCAGCGAAACAATCTGCCAGAACGTCAGCGCCATGATGATCGCTGTTGGGAGAAGGTAGAAGAAAACGTTGGACAAATGCGTTTTTGAAGACCGGTTTTCCAGACCAAAATCCGTCGACGACATGAAACTGGCTGTGAAGACGTGTGTTTCGAGGTATGTGGATACTTGAGTGAATTGGTAGACGTATCGAAGGATCAAAATCAGCACTTCCACGACAAGAGCGAACAACCACACAATTTTCAGCCACAGTGACGTTCGAGGTGCCCTTCTGAAACTTCCCATGTGATTTCCAAGAAGAAAAAAAAGCAACGCGATGTGAATTCCACCGATCACGTTTGTGTGCCTTGAGTTTGCTCCACGTTCAAACTGGTACGCGACCACGAGATACGCGACGTAGCAAACAACGACGCCACCCATTCGGAACAAATTGTCGACTTCAACGGCCAATCTGGAGATGAAGAAAATCGGATTTTGACGGGCCATAGCCATCGTACGCATCCGTTCATCGATGGTATCCTTGTTCGTGACGTAGATAACTAGCTGGAAGACCAACTGGCAAATTATCAGCAAATGCGCGCTGAATAACGTCGGCCACAGTGAACCCCATGTGAATGCTGACGGATTATAGCATGGAAGTCCGATGAGGTCTAATCTATCATCAGGCTTGCAGTCGATATTCCTCATGAACACAGCGTAACATGCGCAGATAGCATAAACCAGCAACGCTCGCCAGAACCGTCGACGATGCTTGAAGAACAGCATCAAGAACACTGCAATGACGAGATATCCAATTTGCAAGAACGACACTTTCGTGCTCAGAACAACCGCTACAACAATGGGTGACGTCAGGCGAAACCGCAATAAACGAACATGATCAAAAATCCTTACCCAGAATGGTCAGCAGCACAAGGGCATCCATGTGAGTCAGGATGACACCCTTTGCGTCATCGATCCACATTTCCACAGTTTGACGCCACCCTGTTCGCAATTGCTGCAAACAACACACAACGGTCAATTCCCATGTTGCAGCTCGTCGATTACTGCAAATGGCTCACCAGTCTGATGTTCTCCCCCAAACGATAACTTGAGCTCTCTGCACTTCTTGCTTGCTGCAGCTTCTTTTGTTCGTTTTGCTTGCGACTCTCAATGATCAAGCTGCGAAATCGCCAACGCGTTCGGACGGAGAAGTACATGAAGAACAGGCACACGTTGTGCACTCCAATATCCAGCAAGGGGTACTCGAAGACTTTGAGTCCATATTTTGTGTAGTCATCTTGGATCAAGTCGACAGTGAGGTTGCTCGTGTACTCGGCCACCGCCAGCATCGTGCCATAGACAACCAGAATCCAGACCACGATTGACGGTGAAGACAGCCCATAAAGGAACAGCGTAATCAGTGACCATCCAAATAACGGTGCTGATGCGTAGGATGGGTACGAGACGCTCCAGAAAATCGCGGCGGCGCTCGCCAGAAGAAGTCCACCCTCACGAATGAAAAGGCGGACGAAAAATGGCTGCTTCTTGAGCATTGCCTCCACGTCGACAGTCGATGACGCCGAGCGTTCTGACTGTTCTGGATCATCCTCGGATGGCACGACAGTGGGGTCCGTCAATCTCGGAACTGAATGACTTGGCGAACTCAAATGGAAGAGCTCCAGCTCCTTGGCAACCTCCTTGTGCAGGTTGAACAGCTTCGCTGAGCACACGAAGAGGAGAAACAACGTCGCCAGGAACACGTAATACTCCCACGCAACTGCCCCATTCTGGAAATTGGCAAAGCCAAGGTACTCGCCCACGGTGTTCAGCGTTTTGTTGCCGTGCACATCGTCAAATTGGAAACCATACCTGCCCACAGACAAGAAGCGTCAACGACGAGAATGATATCCTTACGAGGAACGTGCACCCCAAGCAACGTACAAGGCCAGCAGCACGAGAACGCTCAGAGCAAGCAGCGCGCGCGCAACGAATGAGCCAATGAAGAAAGTCACTGGATAATCATCGAACATGAGGTTCTCCACGGAGACTTGCTTGGCGCAGAACGTCCACTGAATCAAACGCTGCAGGAAGATGAGGTAGAACAGCCCAGTCGCAAAGGCTGGGATCGAGATGGACGTGACGAACAACGCGATCGCTGTCAGCAATTCGACGTATTTCGCCAGCGACGTCGCTCGGTTGCGGTTCTGAATGTTTTGGTTCACAATGTTTTCGCCCATCTCGAACAGATCGAAGCGTTGGCGATGGACGTGCAGCTTTCGCAGCACGTAGAATGCATGAATCGCACTGCAGCACACCACGAGCGCATCGATGCCGATGCCGAGGACATAATCCTTGGTGTTGCTTGCGCGCTTGAGCCCAAAGAGCGAGAGCACATGCTCTCCACCAATCGAACCATTTGTCACGATGACGACCACATGTCCAATGCACGCCACCAGCGACACGGTCAGTGTCAGCAGCGTGATCGCCTTGGACTCGAACGAGTGGATGACGCCGAAGCAAAACACCAGCAAATAATACAGCGACACCAGGTTGACGCGCACGAGGAACGATGCCAGCAAGCACACCGCAAAGAACACATCCGCCATCACCTGCAGTGCCTGAACCGCCTTTTTCGACAGCCCCTGCGTGCCCCGCAGCAGTCTCCTGCGCAGTTCATTCGTCAGCTCTTCCCCCCATCATTTCTTCACATCCTCAACACCAACAACCGCAACAAAGCAGCACGTACCCGTGGAATCCCTGCAGTCCGCCCGAGGCGGGCGGAGCCGCGTGCGTGTGTCGGATGGAGCCGCTTTTCATCGAGTGGCCAGACGAGCGCGGCTGCGACCGCCGCGCCCCGAGTCGTCCCACAGACGACGACGACGGCGGTGGCGTCGACGCCTCCTCATACGCGCCAAGCGGCTCCAGGTAGTCGGTCGCGTACACGGCGTGGGAGGGCGAGGCCGAGGCCGCCACGGGCTCGTACGCCGCGCTGCGTCGGCTCTTGTGGCGCCGCATCATCCGCACAGCAGGCACCCAATCGCTGGCGGCGTCGCGTTCGCGTGCGCGTTCGTGAGTGCCGTCCACGTCGCGTCGTCCGTCGCGTGGTGGTCGTGGCGGGGCTTGGTTTCCAGCTGCTGCCCGCGTGCCGATCAAATGGCCACCTCACTCGCTCTGGCACTTGCCGCCGGGCGCAGAGTGTTGGTCTCTGCACATGCGAGCATCTGTGCGACAGTGCGTGTTTTCAGCCAATCACAGAACTGCTTGACGTAAAGGGTAGGGAGCCATGTCTTGAGGGCGGACACAGCCGCGGTCGTGGCATTATACTGCACCAGGAACTGTGCATGGGCTTGCGGAGACACGCAGCACAACAACAATCGGTCAGAGAATGCTGGGCGTGTATTCTCTGAAAGCGCTAAAGAGAGAGAGCCGCTCGACCTGTGGCAATTTGATGAATGCATCGCTGTGCTGTTTGGCGGGCGCGTATTGACGCAGCCGCACGTGCAGGTTCGCGATGGCCTCTCGAAGATCTGCTCAACAGGTGGCAACGAGCAGAGGTTGGCAACGGCACCAGCTGGGTGGACAATCAACTGGCGGAAGCACGCACATGGATCGCTGGGGCTTGCCTCGAGCATTTCCTGGAGCAGCTGGAAGCGCAGGTCAGCAAGGCTGCGTGCCACCACCAACAGCGTGAGTGTCAATTTGTGGAGGATTGAAAGCCGCAAGCGGATATGCAGTTGCGCTCGTACGGGCCAAGGCTGTTGGTGCAGAGGATGCTGAGTGAGATGTCGTCGGACGTCGATAATGCGGGGTCTTCAATGTAATCTTGTTTGCGCAGAAGGCTGCGACCATGACCCACGGGATCAATCGCACACACGAGATCAACAACTATGCAGAGCGTTCCATAAACCGCGGAATTGGCTGCCAACCTTTCAAGATACGCGACAGTATCCGCTCGCTCGTGGGCGCTGGACAATGCCAGATACGCGACCATGTGCGCTGCCAACACGACACAAAGTTCATCAACACCGCAGTCGCGTTTCCAGAAGTGATGAGAAGCAGCATCCATGCCTGATGCAGACTGTCCGTCCTTCATGTTGAGTGCGCGCAAGAATAAAAAGCGATACGCCTCCCGGCGCTGACACAACGATGAGTGCGCCATGGTTAGCGAATTGACCGGCTCCAGTTGGATCTTTCGTGCGCACCCGCCGTCGCTGCTGCTCTTGGACTGCATGAAGCTCTTCCTCGGGCACCTTCCTTAACTGCTGATCGCTGAGGCTCTTTGTTGCCTTCTCATATTGTTCAAGTGATCGTTCGGGCTCGTTAATTGTTTTCCATAACTTGGCGAGCTGCGCACCCGTGGAAGAATCAGCTTAGCGAGAGCGGTCAATGCCGAGGGGGGAAAAGAGGGAGCACCTTTAGGTTCGCCATGTATGGATCAAGCATGAATTTGCGCTCCTGCTTCAGTTTGCGGATCTGATCCATCACCTGTCGAAAGTTGCCGCTGGTCGTGCCAGGCAATCTCTTGCTCTCAGCTGCGTCGATGGCCGGCAGCTTGCCATCATCGCTGCGGTGATTGGTCGCCGCAGATCCATCCATTGGCGCCGCAGGTACGAGCTCACTGAGGCGTTGCCGCAGTGGAGTCAAAGCCTCATCGCGTTTCTTCTTTTCTTCCATCACACGCTCATGGCGGACCCCTCTGCCAGCAAACGCCATCAGCAACACCGCGAGGCACCATCAACATGGCACCACCCCCATGCGCTCACTTGTCCTGAATGATCGATAAAAGCTTGCGCTGTGTTTGGTACTCGGTATCCACTGCGTTGATGCTCTCATTGATGCTACGGATGTCATTCTGCAGTGTCACGTGCTCTGCACACGCCATGCCACTATCCCTCAGCAACCACGTGCGACCCGCAGTCAGTCAGTGACTGCAACTACAACGCAAGACGTACGTGCGTGCTGTTCAATGCGTTGCAGATCAATGGTGTCCAGTTGCATAATTTTCACCAAGCTGCGCGTTTGCTCATGCTCCAGCTGTCGGCGGCGCGCGTCAGCAGCGTCGGCGTCACCGCGCTCGCCACTCAGACGCGCCAGCAGTCCCGCAATCTCACGGCGCGATGGTGCTGCAATGCCCTTGTCCATGGCACAACCCCCATGTTCACGCACACGCCCATGGTGCTCATCCGAGCTGACGTCGATGATCATTCCGGCGCGTGCGTGTGCTGCTGAACTTCCATGGACGCACGAGGCCACAGTTGAAGTGCCCACCCTCAACTTTATTTCCGTGTTGCGCGTTCAGCACCAAATGTCAAAAGCCGACTGAGTGAGTGGTGTTTTCCCGCCATAACGGGACACTAAGCGTCCTCAATTAAGACAAAATACGCACAAATGAAGCGCTCCAGCTGCGTATGGAGCACTGGGTGATGCGTCCCAGTGCTCCACATTCTGGCATCCCTTGCCCTATCTCCTTCCCAGAATGGGCGCACCTGGGGCAATGCCCCTTTCCATGAAATGCATCGCGTGCTGTTGCCTCCCTCAAACCAGGTGGTCCACACTAACGTACTTCCCAAGTGCGGTGGGTTCTTTTCTTGCTGTTTCTGCTGGTTTTGATTCGCTACGTACCCTCCAAAAGCTTCCATTTTTGCCCAAAATGGTGTTCGACCACACCACGCGCCCATTCCAAGCAAAGTCACTGTGAAACGGTATCTTTCACGTTCTTGAGCGCTGCGGTCGGTATGGCCAGGGAGTTTTTGCTGACGTCAGTCGAAAGATTGTATACGCGCGCACACGCACGTCACTCCTCCTGTCCGTATCCTTCCGCCCATTAACACGAGGTTTCTTGCGCCCACCTCGATCCTGTTTATTCGAAAAACGGGCCAGCAAACGTCAGAGCTGCTGGGCCTTCGACATGGCCGAGCCCGAGCGGCGCCTGGACGAGTGCCGTGGGTGGTCAATGCGCCATTGCACCCAGTTCTTCCACATATTGCGATTCGCTGACTATCGACCAAGCCGCGCCACACCGCGCCAGCCACGCCACGCCACGTACGCCGCAACGCACTTGGCCATGCAGACGCCAGGCAAACTGGTGCTGCCTCCCATCAGTCCATACCTGTCGTCCAGGTCGCAGATGATGAGTAGTGATAGCCACTCGGCCATGGACACCTCCTCAGGCGCCATGGCGCCGCACGGCTCCACGCTGCTGCTGGCGGGCATCCGCACGCCCACGAGTGTGACGCAGCCACCGCTGTCGTATTTTGGGTCGGCACTCACGTCATCGTCGCCGGTGAAGAAAGAATGCAAGAAGCCGACGCCGGCCAGTCCACTGGACGAGGAAGAGGACGACCACGACCACGACCATGACGCGTTCGCCATGGGCGACGAGAAACTGCGGCTCAGCCGCGAGCGCAACCGCCTGCATGCGCAGCGCACGCGCATCCGCAAGCGCGAGCTGCTGGAGAGCCTGAAAGACCGCATTGCGAACCTGCAAAAGGAGCACGAGCTCCTCATCCAGGCGTACGAGTTCCACTCCACGGCCGTGTGTCTGCTCAGTCTGGGCAACCACGAGTCGCAGAAGAGCGCCATGATGACGCACTTGGAGCGCTACTGCCAAGAGGAATGCGTCACCGACTTCATCCAGCAGCAGAAAGCCCAGCACGTGCAGATTGAGATGGAAGTTGACGCCGACACACTCGCGATGGCTGAAGCCGATCGCGCGGCATCGGGCGACGAAATGAGCAAGGACCACGACCATGAAGAGAGCTGCGCGTTGTTTGACGCGGACGCCAACGGCTGCTGCTCGTGCTCGAGCACGACCTTGAACGCAAACGGCAAGCGCCTGCATCCGCACGCGCTGTCACTCAGCTGCACGAAGGAAGAACGCGAGAAGCTGCGGCGGGAACGGAATCGCCTCCACGCACGTCGTGCACGGTTGCGCAAGAAGCTGATCCTGGAGAAGAGCCAGCAGGTACGCAGCTTACCGCTTGTTTGTGTGAGCTGGCGCCGTTCATTCCACTAACATGTTTGTGGTGCTATCTTTCAGGCCGTTGAGGACTTGCGTGTTCGGAACGATCACTTGCGAGAAAGACTGAACGCCTTGGTGTCTTGCATTTATGGTCCGTACGGACAGTCTTCGCAGGGGTTCACGGCCGTGGCAACGGCCTCGTGCTAGCCCTCGGCTGCTCGGGCTCGCCTCGTTTATCTGTGGTCTCGTGGTGTGTTGTCATCGTCGTCGTCGTCGTCGTGGGTTTTGAGATAGGGAGCAACTCCGCTACTGCGCTGCCTCTCTTCATAATGTATTTATCTTGCTGACTGCTCGCTCACTCGCCCATTCATTCATGCCACCCACCTCCACGTCACGTGTGACTCGATGAGGATCTTTTGCTGGTCATCGCCGCTGTCACGTACGCATTTCGTACTTGAGCGGACGATGGTATCTTTCATTACGTTCGAAGGTCTCCTCAAGCGCCGCGACCATTGGTGGCAGCCCATCCAGCGTCCCTTGATGCTGCTTGGATCGCGTGGGCGGCACCCGGCAGTCGCTCCATGCGCGCCATCCGTTCTTCCATGGCGCGAGACCTGGCTCCGTCCACGGCAGGCAGCGCGCTGTCGCTGTCTGTCGAGGACATTGATTCCGACGAAGGACTGAGTGAGCTGCTGCTTGGCAGTGAGGATTCCGAGATCGATGTGAACCTCGAAGAAGACGTGCTTCAAGACATCCGCGGTGTGGCATCGGTTGTTGCAGCCGTGCATTATGCCACCTTCATCGAAAGAACTCACGTGATGACGCTGTCGCTCCGCAGCACTTGTGAAGAAGGAAAAGCTGCTCAATCAACTGCGTGCAGCCAGTCTCGACTCCGACAGTGATGTGGATGATGAGCTAGCCTCCGACCGCGACAGCGTTGACAGCTCCGAGAAAATCGCCGAGTCTCGGTCTCCGCGTTCCCCACGTAAAGCGTGGCGATCGGCTGCGCCGCTACAGGAAGAATCATTTGCGGAGCAACCAACACTTGACTTGGCACGTGGCACGAATTCAACCACGCCGACGCCAGAGGCAATCGCAAAGGTGCCTTCCCGTCCATCTACCGGATTGCGATGCATCACTATTAACACAGGTCCCGCAATCCTGACCATCGCTGTCTGCGCTGTTGTGTAGCAACACCGTCGCTTGTGCTTTGTCGAGCCCAATCCAGTCGGGTTCCAGGCCATTCAACACCTCGAGCTATCGTCACAAGAGCTTGCGAAGCCGCACTTGCAGCGGCTGATGCGTCAATTGTACTTGTTCACAGCACTCAGGACTGTCAACTTGGCTGACAACCAGCTGGACGATTCATGCACTGGCGAGTTGCGCACCCTGTTATCGACCAACCGCCTGCAGGGATTGGATTTGTCCAGAAACCTGCTAGGTAGGTGGTGTGCTCGTACAATTTGTGATCGCTTGCAGCACCAGATCCGCTTGAAATGGCTCGATCTCCGTGGGAATCTGTTTTTCACGCAGTCCGATGCGTTGGACATGGCTCAGCAATTCGCGCAAGGTACGTCCCGAAAATCTTGAATAATAGTTTTTGATTCGTTGAGTCTCATAGTGTGCTGTTAGCCGTGCTGGTCAATGAATTTATGATGGACTTATGTATCAGCGTGCCTGAGGACGCTTCCTATCGACCAGTGCTCTTAGCACCATCGGGAAGCAAGGGAATTGACCTGGTGCCTGAGCGTACGCACCAGCGTTCAAACAACTCGGCCGCAACGACTGATCGAGGCGCCAGTGATCGGACACAGACACCAGCGCATATGTTCACCTACGAGCTAGCTCTAGGGTACCACGCAAGAAAACATCCTCCGACAACGATTGCGCTCAGTCTGTCGTATGCGGAGCTCTCTCGAAAGTAAGTGCACTGTTGCTGCATCGTTCTCATGTGCGCAACACTCTGTCTCATTTGCAGTTCATCACAAGGTCGATGGTTCACTTGATGAAAGTCGTACCACATCTCACAGTGCTGGACCTAGCGTTTGCATTCATTGGCATCCCTGGTGCTCAGGTTGCGTGGCTGTCTTGCACATCGGTGTGTGTGGGATCAAGTGATGTGACGTTCCTCTGTTTCTTGCGTTGACGTACCACAGGTACTGGCAGCGGCATTGCAAATCAAGAATTACGCGTCACTGACACAGCTGAATGTGCGCGGCAACCGCATGCGGTCTAAAGGCTGCCAAGCTATCCTGGCTGCACTGTGTACCAATGAACGCTTGACGGACGTCAACATGAGTCGGAACGAGATGCAGCCGGATGTGGTGGCTGATCTCGTGCGTTTGTTCCGGTCTAATCGTGTTCTCTTCCGATTGGACTTGAGTAAAAATGCCATCATTCCTCCGGATGCAACCAAGAACAAAGGCAACAAAGAAACCAGTCAGCCACAGGCTCTCCTCACCCAATGGATCGAGAACGTCTGTCGACACAGAGCTATCCAACACCTTGGGCATCTAGAGACGTACGTCGACGACAACTATTGCTGTGGTACTGAAAATGCTTCTACAAGTACGAGATGTTATTTGCTGGGTGCAGGTTCTGCCAGGACGACGACTTCAGCTGTGATTTGCATGACGCACTGGAGCACAACCGCCGACAAAATGATTTGACCGCTCTCGATGCTGTCAATGACGATATGGAGCGTGAACAGCGCGACCCAGTACGACGGAAGCCAACGGTGTTCGATAAGCCTGTGATCGTCACACTGGGGCCGTTTTGTCCCACAATCCCAGTGTGGCAGCGCTCCTTGTCGCGCGAAGCGCGCGCATCATTGAAATGGAAAATGCGAGCCATAGTTTCAAAAGGGGAAAGCAGTCACGACGAACAAGCTGTCGTGATTGAATGGAGCGTAGTTGTGTACCGAAGGTGCCAGCTGCATGATTGGTTGGGACGAGGGAAGAATAACGAAGTTGTAGCAAAAGGCAGCGTGGGAACTGGTGGAGGTGAGTGCAGCGCTGGCTGTCGCAACAACACTTGCGGCTTTGACCATGTCATACCTGTGTTGGTAGACACGGGATACGAGCTTCAGTCTGCTGTGGCCTACGCGCGCGAGGACGACGTTGTCAGCCTGGAGTTTGCTTTCCCCGTCAGTCACGCCGATGATCCACAGTCGGTGCCAATCAAAGTCTTCGTTCGCAACATTGTGATGGTTGAGCATCAGGTGCCTTACAAGATTTGTTGCACTGACGTCGCCGTGAACGTTATCAACTGACATTTACCGATCCACACGAGGACAGCCTCTAGATCGGCACGTGGCGTATCGGATGAGCACACTGACGCAGCTGTGCTGGTTTTCGAAGCGCTTGCGCCTGCTCCACGACGATCCGTTATCATTCATGGCACTCGTCCACAGCGTTGATATTCACGCAGCTGCCGACTACCGCGCCAACTGGACCATTGCGTTCCCCACACGCAACACCGTCACACCCGACTTCCTCCAAACATTCCGCTGGCAGCTCAGTCGCTCGTCCATCTGGAACCCATCCACGAGCGACGTCCTCGTTGACGTACGTCCGAGCCACCTGACCCCACAAACGAAAGCGCTGACTATGGTGATGCATCGCGCAGGGATCATACCAAGACATGGGCGCGGTGGTTCGTGATGACCACTTCCTCCACTTCTCTGTCTGCACGCGCCTGTGGCGTCCAGGCGACGTCCTCCAAGTCACCGTCCACACCGCGGACAACCAACAATTGCTTTCTCTCCTGCAGTTCCAACTCTTCCACGAGGTACGTGCGCACACACTCACAACATATCGATCCTTGCTACCCACGCACTGACAACGACCACCTCCCCCAGGTGATGCATTGGGAAGCACCCAGCTCGGCGCCCTTCGTGGCCACGGTCACGTCACTGCAGATGGGTCCACTTATCAGATAACTCCATAACCCATCTCATGGCTGTTTGTAACATGTCTGTCAGTGTGACTGTGGTGTGGTCTTGCGGGTGCCGTCGCACTTATACGGAGCGCCGCAGTACCTCCTGTTCGCTGCTGACGTGTGGGGACGCCTGCCACAGCGCAAAATGGAAGCTGCGGCCGTCCGACGCGCGGTGGCGCCACCTCCGCCGGGGCTTACGGGCCACGTAGGTGCTTCAACTGGCCAGAGCCCACGCACACCGACAATGCGCACGTACACGCCGCCTCCGCGCGCGCGAACACCGCCGCCGGGCCCGCGTACGCCGCCTCCAAGAGGACGCACGCCCCCGCCACAGCTCAGCCCGCGGCCGCAGCTCAGTCCACTGAATGGCAAGCAGCGCCCTGCGCCGCCGCGGCTGGAGCTGCGTGATCTCGAAGGATCGATGCTGGCTGGTGGCAGCGCCGCGCCGGCGATGAGGATGCCGGTGCCGCCGGCCGTGCCTGTGGCCACTGGCGGCGGGCGCATGGGGCCGGGCAGACCCGTGAAGAGGCCGACCATGCGGCGCCTGACGCCATCCAGCATCCCGTCCATCAGCCACGGAGGCGCTGCGTACGTGCGCCAGCGATCAGCGAGCCACTCGCTCGTGCCGGCGGCTGCGATGGACCCGACGCAGCCCCGAATGGGAGAGACCGGCACAACGATGGACAAGGCCCAAGGCACGTCACCTCAGACACCGCCCATGACGGGCAATGGCGAGATCCTGGTGAGTGAGCTGTTTGTTTGTTTGTTTGGGTGATCATAGAGAGGTTTCTAATACGAAATGTGTTCTGGTGCAGTCCCCCAGCGGCCGAAAGCGACCGGCGAGCGAGAACGTTGTCGACAACAACGACGACGACGACGTCGTCCTCATGAATGGCGATGTCGCTTCCTCTCACACATCAGCGGCTGGTCTGTCCACATCATCGGCCGCCAGCACTGGTGCTCGTTCGCCACCGCCACTGCGATTGGGGTCGACCCCGAAGATGCCGATGACGCCGCCAAGCACGAAGCGACTCAAGAGCCACGTGGATCCTCCGAAGACGCCGGCGGGGCCATCGGCGGTGAGCGCGCCCATCGACGATGCCAGCGGTCTCAGCGCGTCCCAGCGAGTGCGCATGGGGCTGTCCAGCTTGGGCGCTAGCTCGAGCAACAACAGCAGCGCCGTCAACACGCCCAACCCGTTGCACGCTGAGGCAGCGTTCGGCCGCTTTGATCTGGCCATGTCGACCAACATCCCGCTGCCACCATCGTCATGTCCGCCGCTGTTCCATGCCAGTGGCAAGCAGCAGTTCTCGGTGCCCCGCCTGAGTCCACAACAGCGAGGCGGTGAGCTCATTGTCTCCAAGCTGCTACCCACGCGCAAGTACTTGGGGAATTTGATGGGATACGTCCGGGAATTGCAGTCGTCTGAAGCGATGCTCCGCATGCAACTGGCCAAGATCAAGAAGGACTCGGAACAGAAGCTTATTGAGTCCACGTCGCGCCTCACAACGCTGGAGGAATCGGTGCAGCAAGCGTCGACTGAGCAAGAACGAGCCAAGCAGACAATCGCTGAACAGCAGCGCATCATCGACGAGCTGAAGCAGAAGCTTGTATCGATGGGTGTCTCGGACGCTGAGTTGGAGCACCTGCGCAGCCTACCAACGGAACATCTGTCACAGCAGTCGTCTGACCAGCCACAGAACCAGGAGACCAACGAGACCCTGGCAGATGTTGACGCTGATTCTTCGCCAGTGGAATCAAAGGAAGCCACGAAAGCGGAAGAACCTGCAACAGAAGAGTATGCAGTCAACGAGCCACCGATTGTAAAGCCGGTTGCGCACAAGCTGCCTCAGTTGTCATTTTCGACCTCAACGTCGTTGTGGGGTGACGCCATGATGATCAACTCGCCAACAATGCTATCTCCGCCAAAGAGCTCGCCGCCGATGTTCCTAATTGCGCCGTCGCCTGAGGACTTGATGCCGATTCCGTCGACACCAACACCACCTCCACCTGCCTCAGAGCCATTGCGATCTGTCGTCGCTCTAAAGGAAGCAGATCCGCCAAAGGAAGCCCCTTCTTCCAACAATCGGCCGAGCCAGGCAGATGCGACATCGCCAGACACTGCAGTCCACGAGGTTGCACCGACCCAGCATCCAGATCCGCTGCCAACATCGACCCCAGCAGTACAGGAGCCGCCTGCATCTGAGACCGCTGCGCCGTCATCAACGTCTGACGTTACAACGTCCCAACCACATTTTGCAGCCCTGTCGCCTCCTCCGCCAAAGAATGGCACGACCCAGCCTGCTTTCAAGCCATTCACACCACCAACCCAACGGGTATGTCCTAGACCAAACACAATGTGGAGTTACCTCGTCTCTAACTTCAGCTTTGTGTTGATTGATGCAGGCTCTCCCAGGATTAGTCCGCTCTCAAGTGACGAAGCCTGCAACAGTGGATCTCAAGCAACTCTTGGTGGACTTTTTCGACGACGTGGACAAGAAGAAACTGAAGAGCGCTGATGTGTACGCAAGACGCTACGTTGGTCACGAAGACCGCCTGTTTGCTGAGCTGACGAGGCGCTATGGTGCTGAGAAAGTGAATGCGCTGAAGCAGCGATTTGAAGGCACAGCAACAGAAAATGCACAAAGCACCGCTACCACAGCGCAAGAAACTAAGATAAACGGCGGTGAAGGGCCATCAAACGAAGCTACTCCAGAGCTAGCTCCAGGAACGCCTGGTGCACTGCCGCCATTCATCGCCACGGCACCCGCGCTCGAAGTGGATACGCTGTCCCAGAGTGATGCAGCCCCACCGGTGAATCTGAAGGTATCTCCGACGAAGAGGCAGTCGCAGATCCCAAAGAGCGATCATCCACCGTCAGTGCCGCCATTCACCGCCGAGCCGCCCCGAAGTGCTCCGCCGATGAGTCCGCCCCCAATGAATGGATTCCACGGTGCTGCTGCTCCGCCTCCAGCATCGAGTACTTCGAATGCCCATGCAGCTCCACATCTGCCTGAGCAACCAAGAAAGCACGCCACACCACCTCGTTACACAGCCCCGTTCCTGCACCCGCCGATGGATACCAAGGCAAGCCCCACAATGCGCGAGAGTGAACCGCCGCACCAAAGCGCGGCACCTTTGACCGCCGATCCACAGACTATCAAGGCTGCACCAATCGCGGCGAAGACTTCCCAAGTCACTTTGGAGTCGCTGCTGACCGAATTGTACAAGAAGCACCAGCCGGACAAGTTGCGGAATGTTGCTGCGGTAGTGCGCGAATATGAAGGAAAAGAACGCGAACTCGTTCGCCTTCTCAAGCTAAAGTACGGCGCTCTTGGTGTCAAGCGACTGGAGGAAAACCTCCCTTCACTGGAAGCTGCATCTCGCCGTGACAATGGCACAAAGAAGCCGGAGAGAAAGCGGCGTGGGTGCTTCATGGGTTGTGTGTGCTCCGTGCTCAGACTGGTGTCACTCACCTTTTGGGTTGGCCTGATCGTGTCTGGTGGATTCATCGGTCTGGTCGAGTATGAATGCCAGAACACACTCTCGGATGAATCCGTGCCCTGCTCAACGTTGGATGAGCAGCTTTCAGCATTTGCGACTGACAAGATTGCACTCTACGTTCACCAGACGCATCCAATCGCCTGCGTGTGCAAATCATGGAAAGGAAGACAAGTACGACTGCTGCACGACCCAACATTGATGACATTGGTCGAGCAGATGCAAGTGATCACTTTTTCGCGATCAGTGGTGGAGTCCAAATTGCGAATCCTAGAGCCGTATGTGGAACCAGCGCAGCAGTTTGTGGCGGAAGTCAAGTCTCACATTCATGTACAAGACTTGAAGAACTATTACAAAGAAGTTGGCGCACCGCTGGTCGATCCGTTGATGGCCGAAGCTCGCTTGTATCTCGAATCCTTCAGCGCACACATAATCGATGCCAGCGTCGAATTGCGCCAGAAATTGACCGAGTATGATTATGTACTGGAGTGGCCAGATGTTAGTGATCTCTTGCCGTCCAGCGCCAGTCATCCTGTGGGCATTGATCACGGGCATAAGGAAGCGCCGTCGGTTGATGTGTTGACAAGTGTCGCTTTGGCGTCGAAGGCATTGGTTGAAAACGCGGTTGCTATGTCTGATGATTCCATTCAAGCCAGTGTCGACAGCACATTACCGACTGATGATGCCGTGCTCTCCAAGGACGACCACGGAGACGTTGTGGAAATTGAATTGGCTCAGAATGGCGACAAACTGGTCTACGTTGCTGACGTACCGTCATCGGTCTTGAGCGTAAGCGACGCCCTGAAACCTGAAGATATTCATCGAGAAGCGGAGCACGTCGACGCGGAGGCAACCCATGTCGATGAACAATCGAACCAGTTGATGGCTGTTGATGAGAATGAACAAGTAGCATCGGCTTCCTCGACGTCTGCAAACGAAGTGAATGGAGAAGTGGGTAGCGAAGATTTACCTCTTTCGGAAAGCGTGGTTGAGACTATCGGTGACCCAGAACAGGACTTGCTTGTGGAGGGAGATAGTCAAAGTGTTACTGATAGTGGATCGGAAGCCATCAACTTGACGTCCGATGATATTTTCGATCCAGTTGCGCTTCACGATGCAGCAGACGACGCCACTGATGATCCTGATGTTTCCGGGGATGTGAGTGACGACGCTGCTCCAGTTAATATTGAGTCGACTGAAGCAGAAATCTCGAACGATGTCAACGTCGTCGAAGTTCCAACTGAAAATGTGACTGAGTTGCTGGAAGACAATGCCGAAGTGGACACTGCGACGGACGTCTTAATCAAGTCCGTCGAAGTCGATGTTTCAATGGACGAAATAGTCGTCGAAGCTTCGTCTGAAGATGCTGTTGAATCAATCGAAGGCGATGACTCTGCGGATGAAGCGACTGTCAATGCTTCATCAAATATGGTGGTTGATACGATTGAGGATGAAGTCTCAAAAGATGAAGCTGAGGTCGATGCACCAAACGATGAAGTAACGAAGTCAATAAAAATCGAAGCCGAAGTCTCGACGGACGAGTCTGTCGTTGAAGCTCTAACTCCAACCTCGACTGATTCGATGGAAGCCGACGTCTCGATGGATGACCTGGATATTGTTGCGTCAACTAAAGTCTCCGATGACGCGATGAAAATCGATGTTGCAGTGCCAACAGAAGATGAAATCTCGAAGGATGCAGTAGATACTGATGCTTCTATTGAAGACAAGAATGAGGCAATGGAACCAGCAGAATCGAAGGATGTGGCAGATGTTCCTATTGCTGAAGTCGACGTTACGGTGAACGAAGTCGACGGAGATTCGATCGATATCGATGTCTCAACTGAAGACACAGTTGCTGAAAACCGGAGCGACGAGGAAGTTGTGAACACGGATGCCAACGATATCGTTGTTGACGAGATCAGTGAGCCAAGCATCGAACTCTCCTCCGTTGAGGATGAGATTAACGGTGCACGAGAAGAATCCTCAACCAACTCATCTGCCTCAACCAATACCGGTGAACCGAATGAAGCTTCGACGCAAACCGACGACGTAGTCGAAATTCTAGTGAAGCATGAGGAGCTCACTGTCGAAATTGCTGTCAGAGAACCTTCGAAGCCAAACAGCTTGACTACGAACCAACCAAACGAGGCCAACTCGACCAGCAATGACGCCAACATCTCAACGCCAACCGCAAATCTCGAGAACCCATTATTGACCGAAGTATCTGAAACGATCGACAGCGATACGACTCCGGATCACACAAGTGCGGTGGATGCTGCTGCGAATCCAGCAGATGTTGGCGCCGGTGGTGTTCAAAACCTCAATCCATCGTCGGTTTCTGATGACTCCGTGACTCGCGATAATTCGACCAAGGACGTGGAGTTGGTGAAAGAAAGCGTCGATAAGCCCACGACTCGTCTCGACGAAGCGACTGCGTATCATATTGTCGACGACGTGGACGCGAATGAGAAAGGAGCGGAATCTATAATACACGAGGACGTATTGGAAGGCTCAGAAGAGGAAACAGAAACCAACGACCAGGACACATTCGATATGAGCGATATCGAATCGAGTCTGGTGGGCGATTTCGATGAGACGCAGGTCGCCGGTGAATCGGACGACAAGGATACGTCGGAGTTAAATATTCTCGCGCCTGCCAATCAGAACACCAAGGAAATGGTGCAAACGATCGAGATGGCATTACCAGTAAACAATAGTGCGGCACCCTCCGCAAACACTAAGGACGAATCGAATGTCAGCGGCGAGCAAGATATCGGGGCCATTGACGACGGTGCGGACTTCTTGGTAGAGGACAGCGTTCTGTCGGATCTGGACGCGTCAAGTGAGGCATCGGAGCTTCTGAGTTCCATTTCCGGGCTGGAAGAGATAATCGTCGACGACTCGGATGCGGAAGCGAATGATGCAGAGGAATCCTCTTCCTCAGAAGAGCCTGCGCGGACGAATGCCAAGGAAGTTGTTAATGATGGAGCTGAAGGCGACGGCGATCACGTGACCGAACCATCGAGCTTGCGCGCGACGGAGGACGTCGCTGCACTGGGTGAACAAGATCTGTTGGGTGAGCTGGGAGAGTCGAACGCTCAAGCGCTGCCTAGCGCCCTCGAATTGGGAGAGTTCGACACGGATGACGATGCGTTGTTCGACATCGACGCTCTGGAGATGCTGGACTTGGCGGATCGGGCAGCCATGGAACTGCTGGAAACCAACGCACAATAGTTTGTCGATAGGTTGCATGTGAAAAGCAATACTTGCACGATGTCTACGTGCGATTACCAACAAAAATATAAACGAAAATTCTTTGCCGAAGTCAAACTTTGTACTCTTCCCGCTTCCTGACTGGCCAAAAATACACAGCAAGGAAATCGAAGCACGTCCCAGTGAAATTCTTTTCAGATGAAAAGGAAGAGATCCTGGAAACACCATTCACTCACCAAACTAAACTGACTACGACGCTGGAGCTGCCGTGTTGTTGCCAGGTGCTGGCGCTGGCGCTGGAGTGAGCGCCAGGCTCGAGGCCGGGGCTGGGATTGGAGCCACGATGTCTTGGTTTTCTGGGCCATTCTTGTTGAGCCAGTACTGGATATCGTGATCGCGGTTGTTGCCGGCGAGCGAGGCACTGAAGATAGGGCGCATGTTGATCGTCTCGACGCGGACTGCATATGGATTGACGATGTACGTGCGCGTGCACGAGGCTTGCTGCCAGAGCGACAGCGACATTGGTCCCCACTGGTGGCGGCCACCAGCTGGGATCGTGACGTAGCCCTTGTTGGTCAGCACGTCATTAACGCCGCTGGCGATGGCGAGCGTGAAGTCAGACACGGACGTCGTGGCGTCAAGGATATCTCCGGCCGTGCCAGCAACTCCTGCGATTGCCGCCAAAGCGCTGGTGGAGATGCCCATGATCGAGATGACGCCACCAGCTGCCAGCGATGCCGACAGCGGAGCAGCCAAACCAACGGTGCCGAGAATGGCAGCCGCCGAGGCCAGCACGGTGGAGATGGAGCCAGCGATCTTGAGCGCAGCTTCGTCCGCCGACACGCGGCACTTGTACTCGTGTGGAGTGTTGTTGACAACGGAGAGGTAGGAGCCCATGGTCTTGTTACGGATGCGTGGGGTGTCTCTCTCTTACTGTTGCTTGGTCTGCGCGAAAGTTCGCAGAAAGTAGAATGACGATGTCGGTGTCGCGCCGAGCACAAGTGCTCGTGTGCTCGTGTGCTACGTTGGTCTTATCAGGAAAAGCTCCAACCTGCCAGCCATCACGTGGGTGCAATCTACCTTCAATATTGAGCAGTTTCCAGGGAAGGACGACGCCGACATGGACGCTGGAACCAAATTCTGGACAATGGAGAAAGACAAGGCCCGTCAATGAATTGAAGAGGCCGTCCGGCGATTGGCTCAAGTGGGCGTGTGAGCGCGCAGCAAGCAGGAAAGCGAGTCACTCGGGGGACTTGGTCTGGTATTTGACATGGTTCACTCCGGCGGCGAACATCTGACTCACTCACGCTGCTTCGTCTCGTGACGAGCCGGCCCAGCTGGCCGAGCGCAGAACCACGTGGTCAGCAACATTACCAACGCACATCGCAATGGTTGTCTCCTGGATCTTTTCTTTCAACGAGCTGAGACTGTCCCGTCAATTCACCTGCACGGTGCAGGTGAAGTGCTGTGCAGGGCCCGCACAGCAGTCTGCACAGCAACCAGAACGCAATTTTGAGGCAGCACCAACGCATGAATTTCAGCGGCACACACAACGCACCATCGACATGTGCTCAACGTTGTTGCTGCGCTTTGTGTACGCACAGCATCGGCTGTCGTCATGATGTTAGTCTGCTAGCCAGCACCAAACATGGTGCAGTGCCGGCCAAAACGCTGGCTCCTGTGCACGAACAACATTGGTCAACCCAACACAAGCATCCTCGCCTCGCGGTCGGACAGCCACACGTAGGTGGGAGGAGGTCTCGCTCGCCCATCGTGAATGAGCGGCAGGTCCGTGGTCTCGGTGCCCGTCAAAGTGTTGCCGCTGTGCCGGTCCCGTTGGCTTCTCAAGATTCGCTCTCGCTCGACGCAGCGCAGCATCTGGTCCTCCATGGGCGCACACTGCGCCATTGGTTGGCGCTCTTTGTGGGCTTCCTTTGCGTCATCCTCTTCATCTTCAACGTCTTCTGTGTTTCAGCAAGCGATGTGAATGACATGCAACTCGCATGATCTCACCCAAGCATGCAAGCGCATGTGTGTGTGTGTGTCGCACAAATTGCTGCATGGTGCTGGTGCCTCGCTCGCATAATTAATCATAGCAGGCACATGGTCCCCAGGCAGGCAGAACGACACGCGATCGCATTGCCGCGCGTGGTGCACCGCTTCAAGTTGGCATAGGTCGCGTTCCGTTCCCCACCGGTCAACTCGCAACGAGGGAGGTGCCTCGCAAGTTGCGAGCACGTCATTGCCGTGACTAGGTTTCTGGAGAATTCATACATCACCACCACGTGGTTGAAGTGCTTGCGGGATTGCAGCACGACACGCGCCGATATGTCGACACGCTCAACCACAGCTGTATGCACGTCTCGAGATTACCAGTCAAACATCACACCAACCATCACGCGTGATGACATTTCAGACCGTTCTGCTGAGTGATCACCAACAACAACCGACACGACACGCACAGCGAAACCATACATGAACGCGTCCTTGAATGGCGCTCCCTCGCTGGCGATGCTCCCTTCATCGCTTCTCGTGACATCGATAGGTGGTGTGATTGGACGACGGTTTTCTTCATCAAACGCGTGGTGGTTGCACACCAAGTCATAAACAGCAACTGCAGCACACATGTCCACGCAATGCAAGGCATAACCATAAAATGACTCTCGCGTTGAATTCCAACACGTTGTGAATCAACAATTATCCATTAAAATACAAGCAGCGGAACAACTACGCAGTCACCAACGTCTAGGTCTAACTCGTCAGTGTGCTGGGCTTACTGCTGCTTGACGACGTCGGTGGACTCGACGCCCCACTTGTTGATCCAGTAGGCGATGTCGTGGTCGCGGTTCGAGTTGGCGAGCGAGCCCGAGAAGATTCGGCGCATGTACAGCGTCTCCGTGCGGACGGTCGTGTTGTCGACGGCGTACGAGCGCACGCACGTGCCCTGCTGCCAGAGCGACAGCGTCATTGGGCCCCAGGTGTGCTTGGTACCTGGCTCGATGGCCGAGTAGCCCTTGAGCAGCAGGTGTTCGTTCACGCCCTTGATGATGTTGCCGGCAAAGTCGGTGGCGATGTTGGCACCGACCGACACCTGCTGGACGATCTTGGCACCGTCCGAGATGGTAGCCCACGTGCTGCCGCTCTGGCCGCTGGCGGCACCGCCAAGGGCAGCGGCAGCGGCGGCAATGGCACCGATGATGACCTTGGTCATGGCAAGGGCCGACTCATCTGGCGACAGACGGCAGCTCCACTTGTCCTGGGTGTTGTTGACGATCGAAAGCGACGAGCCCATGGTGGTAACGTGTGTGTGTGTTGTGGAGAAGCTTGGCGAGGAAGCGGACTTGAGTGCACAAGTGCAAAAGGCAAAATGAGAATGGTGGACGAGGACACCGATCGCAATCGGAGACAGAACCCAGCCGAACGCCTCAGCTGAGGGACTCGAAGTCACGCTGCACCGGTCCAGGTTCCAGGTCCAGGCTGGCACAAAACTCAACAACGTTGTGCTCAGGTCATCCAACACATCTTCGTCTCGAAAATGGCCCATCCGACTCACAGCCTGACGCTGACGCAGCGGCGCACACGCGACGGGCGCCACTTCGAGGCCGCCGACCCAGAGCACAAGCGTCGGCTGAGCCCGAGTCTGTGAGCGAGCGAGCAGCGCGCAACACACGCCAACCTGGCGCTGTGCTTGGTCAGCATCACGAGATCTCGAGCCGCAGCCCGCCATCTGTTGGTGGTGTCCGGATGTCTGGAAAGCGTGGGTGCAAGTGCGCTGTCGGGTGAAAAAGAAGACGTCGGCGGTGATGCTGGTTGGGGCAAGTCCAGGCTTGTCGTGCGCTTGTTGATGTCGTGGCGGCGGCTGAGCTGCTTGATTCTTGTGGTCACGCTGGCTTTGCGCAGTTCAAGTGCACGTCTCGATGGTGCCACCCGCTGTCGCCACGGTGTGGAGCGATTGTTGATGCGTCGTTCAGATGGGCATCGCTTGGTTTGGCGGTGGTTGGTCCGCAACGCTCCGACACCATCCTGGGTGCCTCTCGCTTCGACGACACTGTCGCACTCGGTTCGCTGCGCTGCTGGTGTATTCCCGTAAGATGACAGAACATCTGTCGTCAATGGAAAGTTGGTTGCTCCGCTGCGGGCAGCCACAGGAAGCTTCAGCGTGGACGGATTGTGGCATGGGCACCGAAGTCGTCATGCCGCAACCAGCATTCCGAATGCTTGTGGCTGTGGTGCAGTGAAGCCGAGCACTGATTGGACAAGGACAGTGACGTGGTCCCACAGCTCTCGGACGGATGGTCAACGAGAAAGAGATCGAAAAGAATGTGATGGATTGGTTGCAAGCATTGCCGTGCTACAATAGTTAGACCTAGGTCCCATTCTTCACTTCCTTGAGGTGCAATGATGTGTCCCGTTCAGCTGCCCGCGATGCCAAAGGTGGCTATTTCCGAAAATCTACGGTCTCCACATCTCTCCACTCACATGCTTCTCCTGTGAGTTGATCGAAGAGAACCTCGGTTAGGTAACGCCAACCCAGTGCGTGTGGTCCTGTGTAGCAGATGTGAGACTTTGCTGCCGTGGTTGCGCTGGCATCTTGTGCTGCACTGCCAAGAGGATTAGAGGATCGCGTACGTGAGGGATTTGACGCAGCCAGGTCGCTGAAGCAGTCATGGACGAGGTGCGAGGCGAAAAGGAGGCTGTGCGCTGCCAGAGCTCACGTTGAAGCGCGTGACAACAACTTGATGACCGCGAAGTGCCATCTCGTCGCTCTCATTGGTCCGTGACGTCAGCTGTGCGCTCAGCCGCCACGGGTCACCAACACCGGCGAGAAAAAAAGACGGCAAGGTTGGGAGCGCGTCATTAACTTGAGCGCCATTGCTCTGACCGTGAATTCCAGGGCCTGGACAATCGATGCAAGGCTGTGCGTGCTTGCGCAACGATAAGAAACTCGCCGTTCGCTCGCGCTCTGCAACTTGAACTGCACGTTTGATGTCGAAGCTCGTCGAGCCAGAAAGGAAAGCTGGTTGAGGCGGTTAGCAAGCGCATTGTTCCAGGATTAATTATGTAGATAGCCGCCATCTGCTCCCTCCCATGTACTTCATGTTGACGTCCTCGAAACTTTTGCTTGTGTGGTGGTCGTCTCGTTGTCGTGTACTCAGATTCTTTTTTCGTGATGCATCCGACACCCGGTGGGTTGGCTGTGCCACCGCCGGATACGATCGATTTCGTGGTGCAATGCTTGTTGTTCATGGCGTGATGACACTTCATTGCACGCGAGACCAAACCAGGGCAGGGAATGAATCGTGCGCTGTAGGAGTGGCACCAGCACCCTCCGTCGTTCGAGGACGTTGCGCTAAGGACACCGACCACTGCCATTGCCCGTCACGTCATGCCATGACCGTCAGGGGGTGGTGTGTGTCTACAGGATGTTGGTTCCAATGCCGACGGCGTGGAAGGCTCACGCATGGGCACGGATGGACCAGTACAGCATCGATGAGAAACACACTTCATATTAAAACGCTTCGATATTGGAGCACTTCTCCTACGCTTCCTCTGCGTGTACTCGCGCGTTGCCTCCCTGGTCTTCGGTGGCCCCGGCGGTGCTCTCACCACCGCGAAGAGCACCCTGGCCGCGGGGATTATCCTGCGCAAAGTCTTGTTTCACTTCACTCGACTCGACGCCATTCTTGTTGATCCACCACTGGATGTCGTGGTCGCGGTTCGAATCCGCGAGCGATCCGCTGAAGATCGGACGCATGTATAGTGTGTCCGTTCGCACGGTGCTGTCGTCCACCTTGTAGACCCGGACGCACGTGCCCTGCTGCCAGAGCGACAGCGTCATTTTGCCCCACCGGTGCTTCTGTCCAGGGGCGATCTCGAAGTAGCCGTCGCCCACAAGCTTGCCGTTCAAGCCCTTGATGATGTTGCCGGCAAAGTCGGTTGCGATGCCAGCGCCCATGATCACTGTCGAGGCGACACCAGCAGCGTTGGTGATGGTGGCTAGCGTGCTGCCAGGTGCAGCACCACCGCCGAGTCCACCGATCGAGGCCGCGGCAGCGCCAGCAGCACCAAGTACAGTCTTGAAAATGGCGAGTGCTGACTCGTCGGCGGACAAGCGGCAGTGCCAGGTGTCTTGGGTGTTGTTGACGATCGACAGGTAGGAGCCCATGGTGTGCTTAGCTTGACGTGGATGTGTACGAGCTTGTCTCGTGGAGCTGGATGAACCAGGGCTGGGAGGAGTGTCCTGGTGAAGGCAAGTTGTGGAGTGGCAAGCCGTGAAGCATCACTGATCCCTTCAGGCTGCTGGTCACGCATTGCTGTCGCCGCTGCCAGTGTTCCCAGATTTCCAGATGGACGGAAGCGTCAGCCAGGTGGCCATTCAGAACCGAGTCCACTTCGTGTCATGCAACTGCTGCATTGCACCACAAGATCCTCCGGTGACAACCACCTGCGAGGGACATGCGCCAAACGACAGAGAGCATTTCGTGACAAACATGACGCAGCACGAGCAACAACAGCGGACCAACATTGGTGGAAGCTTGCCGCAGTTGCGGTCAACGATATTTTGCGCTGGATCCTGGAAGAGAGAGTGCTAAGACTGCTGACGTGCGCAGGAGAAAGCCGTCAAAGATCGAACGTTCAGCCTCTCAGCGCTTGAAAACAACGGACGCGGGCTGCCCGTCGAGACTGGTGCAAAAGAATTCCGCGACAACCGCATTACCAGTGATTCGTGGCCGGACCATGGCGTTGGACAACGTTGATCTCGCTCCTCGGGCTTCGCGGCAGGAAAGTCCACGTACAGTGAAAGAGAGAGAGAGAGAGAGGCAATAGGTGAGAGCGAACGACTCGGCTCATGCTGCACCGCAGTGGGGTTGTGCGAGGAATCCCTTTGCTTGCGTAGTGGAAAGATTGTCTGAAGGGTTGCTGCCACCGTTTCGCAGCCTGGGCAATGGTTTGACGTCATCCTCAAATGGAAGCGTGAGTGCATCGAACGCAGTCACCATCTGCGCGCTGTCCACGAACCTGCAATTCCCATCTGCTGCTACGGCACCGCAGGTATACATCGCAGTGTTGTTCAGCACACCCACCTCACAATGAAGCCGTCGCTCGATAAATCCATGGCTCCTCCGCTGGGATACCAGATCTCCACGAATTCCATTCTCGCCGACAAAGTCACATTGCAAGCGCTGCCTCACCGCATGTGGCAATGTGCGTGTGTCTGCACACACAACACTTCAGAAGGTGCTCATCAGGATTGATGATTCGTGAGCGCGTGAGCTTGTCAAGTGAGCTTCCGTTGACAGTCCGAGCAATGTCGCCTTGTTGTCTGCCTCGCACTTGTGCCGGCGGACCATCAGCGTGAACGCGTCTTCGGAATTTCGCAGGCTGCAGTGGTGCACGATCGACACAGCCAGTGAGCTTAAATGTCTCGCGTGACGGATGCCCGCCGACGCAATCTCAGAAGCAACCATCGGATTATCCCGACATGTGGGTATCGCGCTTCAGCCACCCCAAGGACGGATGCTGCCGCTGGATCATTCTTCAGTTCGCGCCCAAGTGATCACTTCATTTCACTACGCACACTCTTCCTTTCACTCGACGGATCTGTCGAGATACTAGACAGTTCTCCATGGGCTCGTACCTCTCCATTGTCAACAACACCGAGAACGACTGGTTCTGCCGCGTTGGTCCAGACGAGAAAATGATCAAGATCTTCGGAATCATCGTCACCAGCATTGGCACGATCGCCGCGGTCATTGGCACGTTGGGTGCAGCAGCTCCCGTTGCGGCAGTGATTGGTAGCACAGCCGTCACAGTATTAGGTGTGGCTAGCACCGCGCTAAAAATCACCGCTGGGGTCTCCGGGTTTGCGCTGAATGTCGTCAAGGGCATCAATGACAACCTCATCAGCAAGGGCTACAACGAGATCGAACATGGGAAAAAGCACCGCTACGGCACGATGGCGATGTTGCTGTGGCGACAGGGCACATGCGTGCGCAGCTACGACGTGGATGAACGCACTGTTCGTACGGAGACGGTGTACATGCGCCCGATCTTCAGTGGCTCGCTGCCCAACTCGAATCGCGACCACGACATCCAGTGGTGGATCAACAAGCATGGCGTTGAGACCAAGGACGTTGTGGCGAAGGAGCCAGAAACGACACCACCGCATGCGCCAACCACCACCGCACCGCTGCCAAACCAGCAGACAAAGCAAGTCAACGACAAGCAGGCCACTTCAAGCAATCAAACCAACCCAGCTAGTCAAACCGAGGTACTAGAAGACCTTCCAGCATACCTTCAAGAGGACATCGAAGAATATTTGGAAGAGGATGTTCAGGCAAGCCTCCAAAGCGCTAACTACGCTGAGCAAAATGAGGAATCAATTCCAGGAAAGGTTCATGCTGGTAGCCCGCAAGCGCAAGACGATGGTGACGTGTCGAACGATGAAGCTGCTGGCAACGCGAACATGAATGTCGATCAAGACAATGAGTTCATGTATGAGCAGCGTGGCGAAGAGAGGCGGTTGGCGCCACACGCGGATTCGGGCGACACTGAGGCCAAGGTGTTCCGTACGGGACAAACCAATGTTTCTGATTTAGACCTGAGCTCTGGCAATCTCATGATGAATTATCCAAAGATTCGCAGGGTTCAGGAAAGCAGCGAAGGCAAAGACGTCAAGGTTTTCCATACCGGTGAAACCGAAGTGGCCGATCTCGGCTTGCAAGCCGGTGATGTCGTCGTCATTTACGCAAACCCCAGTGAGTAACGTTGTAGGCAACCGGGTGCTGTTACGTGGCGGAAGTGGTGTAGCTGAGGTATGGTGAGGAACGATCAGCGACCAGCAATATCCGATAAAGCTACTTGTACATATGGAATTAGGCAAGGCCGTGGAAATAAGAAGATCCTCGTGTCTGGATTTCATTTTCTTTACTGAGAGCAAACAACCGTGGAGTATAGGCTTGAATGTCGGCCGTGTTCAATTCTTCTAGTATTTCGTTTGAGCCATCCTGGTTTTCACAATTTACGCAATCCTGAAGCAAATCTCGTTGAAGTGGTCACTGGAATCGATGCTTACCTGGAGATCCTCTGCAGGGTTATTGTTTGCGTGCTCAGCACTTGAACAGCCATATTTATTGGATGATGCTGTAGGTTTATCTACCACATGGCAATGCTTGAATAGAGAGCTGATGGTTTATTAGATACACAATTAAAGTTGCGCCGACCAACATTCATTCGGTGACCTAGGTGAGCAGGTCGACGAAGACTAGCAAGGTGACCAAACTCGTGATCGGTGTGAATGTCCACGAATATAAGCTTGAGTCTATCAATGTGAAGCATGATGCCAATTGAGTACACATTCGGTCGATGCATGAAATAAGCATAGCAAACGACAGCGCATGCGTGTTCATTTGGGTTACGGAGACACATCTTTCCGTCATCGATCTCTTCACGGCGTAACTACACGAAACACAATGACACTTGGGGCTTCACTTGCGGCGCTCGAGTTGGCTTGTGGGAACGAATTTCCTAGGAGATCTTCGTTCAAATCATCGCTTTGCGTGAGCGCTCGCGCGACGTTTTCATTGCCATGCACCGCTGGCTCCCCGACCACGTCGGTGATCTCAACACCCTTACGGTCGATCCACCTCTGGATGTGGTGGTCCCTGTTTGAACCAGCCAGTGAGCCACTAAAGATCGGACGCATATCGAGCGTTTTCGTGCGGATGGTGAGGCCGTCGTCCAGCGTGTGCGACCGCACGCACGTGCCCTGCTGCCAGAGCGAGAGCGTCATCTTGCCCCAACGGTGGCTCTGCCCGGGTTCAATGGCAAAATAGTCGCTGCCGACCAGTTTGTCGTTCATGTTGCGGATCAAGTTGCTGGCAAACTCGGTCGCACTGCCAGCAGCCACGGCCACACCAGTCAGCTTCCCCGCGGCGTTGGTGATGGCCGTGGCACCCTTGGAGCCACTGCCAACGCGATCCAGCGACGCAGCCGTCGCGCCGAGGACACCGACGATGACTTTGAAGAACTTGAGCACCGACTCATCGGCGGACAAGCGGCAGTGCCACGTGTCTTGGGTATTGTTGACGATCGAGAGGTACGAGCCCATCTGACGAGACGGTGAAAATCGTTGCGGGCGATGATACTGGAACTGGAGGCCAGTGGAGTGCAAAATGCAAAATGAGATCGCTTGCATTGGACGTCGTGAATATCTACAACTGCATGACGCTGATCAACGCCGCTGGGCACCTCGATCGTTGGTGAGAGCGTTCTCATTCTCGTTGCCCACAACATGACGCGACCTCAACTTGGTGCACAACACCAAAGCATGGCAGCCACGCCGCCAGCCACAGATTCGCAAAATCTCGCTTGTCGCACTCGCAATCTTGAGGATGCCGCATCTCACAATGCAGCGCCCACGTCATGCCGCTGCATCTCGCACGATGCGTCGGTCAGTCATCTGAGCATCTCACGTCGCGACCTGTCGGACACCGTTCAGGTAACTCAAATAAAGGCCGGCCTCACCGCCTTGTGAAAGATCCATCACGGTACTGCTATATTATCCTCAGGCAGGCATCGTGACCGATGGCAGTCAATGGGGCCGCCCACGCCCGCACGACCCGGAGTGACCTCGGCGGCGGGAGGGCGCCTCATGGCGCTTCGCATGCATCTGCGACGAGAGAGACCGCGCTGGGGGCGAACGGTGGCGATGTGTGTCCGTGTTGCATGCGCGTCCGCGAAGCAGCGCGGTGGTCGCGTGTACTCCACCACGCGCTGGCGCGTGCCAGCCATGGAGCTCCATCGAGTCATTCGACGGCCCAAGCGGGAGATATGTCCGGTCGAGGCATTGCTGGGGGTGTTACCACAGAGCACACGCCGCCCGAGGACGCTGTGGCGCCGTGCCATTAATCACGTGGCTTGGCTGAAGCGCACGCCGACTAACGGACGAGGCCATGGCCACCGCACAGCACCAGGAAAGAAATTGCGACACCGCTGCAGACCAGGAAACTGGGTGAAGCTCGTTGCACTCATCAACCCCTTGGTTCGTGGTGTCGTTGTCGACTGCCGGATGCTACGTAGTGGGTGGGTGCACTAGTCCTGTAACCCAGTTTGCCAGCTGCCTACCGAGCAAGGACACTTTTTTGGGAATTGACGACAGCGCCGCCGTCACCGCAGCCATCGCCGTCGGAAGCGGCAGGCAGGCAGGCAGGCAGGCACGTGGCGGCGTCCGCACTTCCTCATGCCACCACGCGCAATATTTTTTTTTCAGCTTAAGTGAGGAAACTCAAGAGAGACAGCTAGTGGAAAGCATGCGATTGCTACCATCTCGAGCAATGCTTCACCCAGTAACCAGCCAGCCAGGCTATCGACGGACGGGCATGCTGGTATGAAAAGTTCCAATGCACGTGCCTAGCACTGCTCTTCCTTCACGCGTGGCTCGTGGCACTTGAAGATGCTCGGTGCGTTTGTTGCGCCAGCGGTTGAAGTGAGACTCGGGCAGAAACAGCTGGAGCGCGCAAGAAAGGATTCATGCTGTTCACCACCAGCGAACCAGAGCGAGCGTGAGTTCCGCGCCGTATCTGCTGCAGCACGCTCCGTTGACTGGCGGGCTCCCGTTGAAGTAGGCAACCAAGTGGCGCGAGACTTTTTTTCCAGCGTTTCAACTCCAAGGCCTGCCTCTTCGCACCACAGCGCCTCCGTGCTGCCGGTCACGGGCCTTGAGGTCTCGAACCACAGGGAATCGAAGGGCAACGTCGTAGATGTGCAAACTGTCGCCCGTGTCTTGCGACGCGGTTGTTGTGTGTCGAGTTTGCTCGCACCGGCTTGTGAACCTGATCATCAAGAACGAAGTGACGTAGTAGTGGTGATGACAAAGTTCGGGATGGTGACCACTCGGCGGTCAGGATGCACACATGCGCGAGATTTTCCTGCCTAATTGGTGTGCTGGCTCAGCTAACCATGCAAGTGCGCCTGAGAGCTGAGCCAGAACGCACGCAGGTGAAGGCAGACTTGGGCTGCTGTGTGCTGTGGGCTTGTGTCTGCACTGGAACGGCGATTGTGCCAGTCGGGCAATGGCGCCGTTCTCCTGTGCATTGCCAGGAAGAGAGTGGCAGCAAGCGTCCTTCGATTGCACACGGACAGATGCAGCTTCTTCCTGCTCCGGATGTCTCGCGCTGCTGGCGCTCGCTCGAGCATGACCGTGCGAATGCGTGTGTCGGCGCCATGCCAAGCCGCTACTGTGCTCGACGTGGACGGCGCCGTGCTGCACGTTGGACTTGGTACAGCTGCGGATTTGTGGCGCCGGAGCTCGCCGAAACGTTGAAGCGGTGTGTTCACCGCTGCTGCGGAGGACCAATCCTTGCACTGGTCATGACATCACGTGAGCTCATGGCACGACAAGTGAGTAACTGCACCATTCAACATGGCCAAGGTCACGCTCAAGTCCGAGGCCCCGCCCGTCGGCACTGGATGGGAAACTCTCTCAATTCCCTCCTCCTGGGTGCATCGCGGATGTGAGCTCCAGCTGTTGATTGATTGATCCCGGCGTCCCGGGCTCACACTTCCGTCCAGTTCCTTCCTGCTGGTTGTTCCATTCGATGTGCTTGCTGCGGTGGAGGAAGGTGATGGCTTGTCCAGCCTCGAGCATCGTCCGTCCGCTCGCGTGCACGCGACTGGCACCAGCTGGTTGTTGTGCTCGAGTTTCTGTCAATGTCGCTCTCGCCATCGCTGTGTTGTCCCGTGCTTTTGCCAGTGAAGCTGGCCGACGCCTGGCTCTGGCGGGTTGACCATCCGAGGGAAGCAATGCGATCAAGCGCGAGACCACGGTGGATTCCTGGCGTCGTCGATGTCGATGCCACGCGCGATGATGCTGTGTGCTTCTCTCGAGCGTGCTGCAAGGAGGGCCATGGTCATGGTCAACGTTGTGGCAGCGTAGCCTTGGCTCTGCCTTGTCCAGTCCAATCCCCTCGACCCAGAAAGCAACACCGCAGTGCACTAGCTGTGCAGCACCGAGCGTCACTGACCCAGCAGCCCTCGGGTTGAGGTCGCCGTCGTGCCGTGCGAGCAGCTTCGCAGCTCACTCGAGGTCTCACTTCACGATCTGCCTTCACCAGCGCACACCGTCCGTCTTCACTTCAACACACAATGGGCTCGTACTTGTCGATCGTCAACAACACGCCAAACGAGTGGCACTGCCGCATCGGCCCTGATGAGGCGGCGCTCAATATCTCGGGTGTCATCATCGGTGTCATTGGCACTGCCGCCGCCGTGCTCGCTACGGCCGGCACTGCTGCACCTTTGGCCGCTTCGCTGGCAGCCAACGGCGTCGTCTCGGTCTTCGGTGTTTCCACTAGCGCCCTTGCCACGGTGACCGGCGCTGCCGCTTCCCTCTCGGGCGTCGTCACAGCCACGGGCGCAGTCTCGACCTTCGGTATCACGATCGCCAAGGGCATCAACGACAACCTCATCAGCAAGGGCTTCAACAAGCTGGCTGCGGGCGAGTCGCACCGCTATGGCAAGATGTCGCTGTCGCTCTGGCAGCAGGCCATGTGCGTCCGCACCTACGTCGTCAACGAGTACACCGTCCGCACGGAGACTGTGTTCATGCGTCCAATCTTCAGTGGCTCGACGGCCGACTCGAACCGCAACCACGACATCCAGTGGTGGATCAACAAGAACGGCGTCGAGTTCAAGGACGTGGTAGCTCAGCGCCCAGGTAACGGCGGTGGCCTCAAGCACCGCGCTCTCGAAGGCGGCGAGGTGATCGTCGTCAAGGCCGAGGACGTCAACACCGACGAGCTCGAGGCTCGCGACTTCTCCGAGGGCGACGTGATCGTCTTCACGCAGTAAGACTCGCTGTCTGTTGACCGCCATTGTCGTCTATTGTCGTCTGATTCGACTGAGAACCACAGTCCACCAACCATTTAAGCCCGCACGGCTTTGCCAACGAGTGCACTTCTTGCCACCAGTCTCTTGTGAATCCTCGATGTTTTGCATTTAAAGTCTGAAATGGAATTTGTTGAAAACGTTCGGTTGCTCACTGAAGCTTGTCGACCAACCGCACCTGCAAATTGGTCATCACCTTCCGTGTCTCCACGGCGTCTGCGAGCAATGCTAAACGCCAGCCAGCTGGTGCCTGCTGGTCGTTTTGTTGCTGTGTCGCTGGTGTGGGTTGCCTGTCTGTCGTTCTGACACGGGCGCCGCTAGGTTGGTCGAGTTCAACAAGTTGAGGTCTCAGCTGCTGCTTCGAGCAAAGCGGAGACTTTCACCTGCGCAGGATGCGCCACGCTGTCACGCAGCTCGCTGTCGATCCACCAGCTGTGCTGCGCTGTCCCGGTGCAGGAAGCTCAGACGCCGCCAGAGACCACAAACCCACCGAACAAAACGCCGTGCATCAGCTGACCACCATGCTCTCTTGCGGTTCGCCGTCGCTTGTTCGAACGATCTCAACGACGCTGGCAGCTGTTCTTATCCATTACGTCCACACTGACTTTCGCCGTCAGTGACATGTGTTATGTGGGAATCAAGCTTGACCAATGCAACGCGCCACGCTGCTTTCCTTTTGTTGCCCTCTGCCGCACCATTCTCTTCACCAATGCTGGTCAAAGCGTTTCTGTCTGTCTGGTTCGAGCCAAATGTGACGCGATTGGAAATGAAATGAACGGCAGCAGCCGGGCCAAGCCCGCAACATCTGGGAACCCCAAGCCGGTGAGCTGACGATCACGGCGCTGCGCCCCCTGTCGTCGGGCGCGTCGGGCGCGTGTTGTTGTCATTCCTCAATTTACGCTCCCGTGAGCAGTACACCTCGACTTGTCAGCCAGTCAAGACCGCCTCAGCAATGGGCTCTTACCTCTCTATCGTCAACAACACGCCGGATGAATGGCACTGCCGCATTGGGCCGGATGAGAAGGCCCTCAAGATCGCCGGCATCATCGTCTCCGTGCTCGGCACCATCGCCGCCATCATCGGCACCATGGGAGCTGCGGCGCCGATCGCTGCGGCGTTGGGTGGCACGGCCATCACTGTCATGGGTGTGGCCAGCACAGCCTTGACGGTCGTCGGCACGGCCTCGAGCTTCGCGCTTAACATTGCCAAGGGCGTGAACGACAACCTCATCAGCAAGGGCTACAATAAGATTGCGGCGGGTGAGACCCACCGCTACGGCAACGCTGTCGCTGTGGCAGCAGGGCACGTGTGTGCGCTCCTACCCGGTCGATGCCCGCACTGTCCGCACGGAGACGCTGTACATGCGTCCGATCTTCAGTGGCTCGACKGCCGACTCGAACCGCAACCACGACATCCAGTGGTGGATTAACAAGCACGGCGTCGAGACCAAGGACGTCGTGGGCCAACCAGCGCCAACACAGCCCGAGAGCAACAACAATGGCAACGGCCAGGTTCACCCCGGTAACAACAACAACAACAACAACAACCAGAACGGTGAGCAGAACGGCGACAACCACGAGCAGCGGTCACGTTTCCTCGAGGACCAGCAGCCTGGTGAGGGCGAGATCAAGGTGTTCCGCACTGGTGAGACCAACGTGGCGGACTTGGACCTGGACGTTGGCAACGTTGTCGTCATCTACCCAGCAACACGTCACCTGGAAGAAGATGACAAGGACGTCAAGGTCTTCCGTGCAGGAGAGACCGACGTGGCGGACCTCGGATTAACGACTGGAGACGTTGTCGTCATCTACGGGCAAGAGCAGTAAGCGAAGCTGCATGAAGCAAGGCTGCCGCGTGTTTGGCGGCCCTTAAGTTTTGAAGTGAGATGTTTGTTTATTGTTGTTCCTCTAAGAGATGAGAAATACACCCGCCGCGCGTGTTGGCGATTCCCACATTGCACGCTTCCTGTGTCGTTCGTTGAGGAGAATCTCGCATCATCCAGCCACCTCAACAGGCGCACTTCCAGCAATCGATGAGCCGACGAGGAGAAGGCTTCAAGTGAAAACTGCAGAAATAGAAGCATACAAAAACGAAGTCAAGTTCTGGTGATTCAATTACGAAAAGCCACAACAAGATTGTGCCAGCGGAGCCACCTGGCACCCAGGAACGACTGGTTGTGCTGGAAGTGGTGTTATCATCCATTACTCAGCGAAGTGCATGGTTCTTGCAGACCATGCTGGATTGAATCACCCATGTAGAAACTGGGAATCGTCAACGCTGGGGTTGAATCTGCACGGGGAAGTGAGCAAACCACCATCGAAGTTGAATTGGTTTGCCAGCAACGCCATCAACCTGTGCTGCCGCAGTGAAACGCATCATCAACGTAAAGTATGATCTGGTTGGCACGCAAACGTCGTGAGCGTACCACTTGCGCATTCGCAACAACCAAGTCAAAACGTGCTGGTACAGTCCTCACTTCTTCATTAATGGGATCGTATTTGTCCATCGTCAACACCACTTCGACGGAGTGGCAGTGTCAGCTTGGGCCAGATGAAGCGGCGCTCAAGATTGCCGGGATCATTGTTTCCGTGCTCGGGGCTGCGGCGGCGGTGATTGGGACTCTCGGAGCTGCAGCACCAATTGCCGCAGCGCTGGCAGCCAACGGCGTCGTCGCCGTATTTGGAGTATCCACCAGTGCCCTTGCTGCGGTTGCAGGGGCGGCAGCAAGCATCTCAACGGCAACGACGGTAATCGGCACGATCTCTGGGTTCACGATGGCTGTGGCCAAGGGTGTGAGCGAGAACCTCGTCACCAGAGGCTACCACACGATCGCACCAGGCGAGAAGTACCGGTGGGGCAAGATGACGCTGTCACTATGGCAGCAGGGCACTTGCGTCCGAACAGTCATTGTGGACGAGTATACCGTGCGCACTGAGACGCTGTACATGCGTCCAATCTTCAGTGGCTCGCTGGCTGACTCAAATCGCGACCACGACATCCAGTGGTGGCTCAACAAGTGGGGAGTGGAGACAAAGGACGTCGTGGCTGAGCGTCCCAAGGCAGGAACTGTGCACGGCGCGCATACGCGGGCACTGGAAGACCATGCGACCAAGGTTTACAAGGCTTCTGAGACCGATGTGGACGAGTTGAATCTAAACGTTGGCGACATTGTTCTCATCAACCGACACTGAAAATCTGTCCGTTTAAACCAAGCAGTTGTCTGTGATGCTAATAAATAGTTGTGTCAATGGAAAACACACGGGTTCGTTCGAGTTTGGGGGATGACCTCAAAAAACTGAACGAGTCCGCAGCCACCAAGCATTCATCTAATGCCTTGGAATTTTCAAATATCCATCGGACACCACCACGCATGTGCCGTGTTTGTCGCGAAGTGGCGTCGTGCTTCTCCTTCGATGCGTTTTCACTGACAAGCCGAGTCCGGAATAATCCCATGCCACCATCCTAATGTGCATTGAAATCCAGTCCTAATGACGTCTCCAGTTTTTTGCCGACGGAGGAACACCAGGGGACGGCAGAAGAGATCATGACCGACATTTCCTCCGATGCAAAAAAGTTGACAACATAGTGGAGCAAGCAATTGATAAAACAAGAAGAAGAAAGGGTGCGTCAGCAGAGCAAGTAACTTCGCTGAAGTTTCATTACCCTAGCACGGGAAGAAGTTTCGGAGCGTCAAGATCTAAGCGGTCTTCTTCTTCATCTTGTCGAGGAGAACCTTCTTGACGATCTTCTGCTCTTCAATCAAGAAAGCACGGACAATGCTACAAACAAGCGCCAAGTCAGCATCGGGAGTCCACGACAACAATCACTGCAAGGTCGATAAAACATACCGCTGACGCACGCAGCCGGCGCAACGCGAGCCACCGTAGGCACGCGACACGGTGCGCTGTGGCTTGCTTACGCGCTTGTAGCCCTTGATGGACAGGTGCTTGATGCCCTTGAGCGACTGCTTGCAGTCACCGCACTTTGGGCCAGCGGTGCGCTTCTTGATGGTCTGCGAGACCAACTTGCCACCTGAATACCACACGCGAACGAATGAGCATACGCTGCTGCAACACGATCAAAGCGCTGGCTTGCTGTGCTGTCGGTCGATCAGTCCAGTTTCTCCCAAGCGCTCCTGCTAATCCCCTCCAGACCCTCGAAATCGAAATGCTTGTTCAAGTTCATTGCGGTCACCAGCATCAGAACCCATGGCGCCTCACATTGAAGCGATCTCAACCTCGCAAAATCGATCTCTTCATCGCTGCTATCCGCGACGACTGCAACCGCGCCTCCGCGCTGTGAGGCTATTACAGACGTCCTTCATTTCCGCATCTGCTACTCCTTCCGATGCTCATGCATGTCGGATCCCGATGCTTTCAAAGCATGCCCGCAGCGATATATCGGCGGAACCCGAGACCAAAAAAATCGCACGCGCACGAGTCGATCCATTGCTGCACTCGTGGCAATCCATCGGATATCGAAAGAGGGGGAGGAGGTGCGCAATATCCATGCGCAAGAGTCGTCACCTTGGGGAGACGTGACCGACCAGACGACCAACGCAGCGCACTTGCAAGCAGCGCGAAGTGCGGGTCACTACATACCAGGGGTCTTCACGACCTTGATCCCGTTGGAGCGGGTGCCATACGAGTGGCGGCGGCGGTAAGTGACACGAACGTTCTTGACCATTTTCGTTCTCTGTTTCCTTCTCCCGTACGAATGGAATGACAATCGCACCCAGCGCCACCACTTCGCCCGCCACCAGTGGTGCCCAGCGCCAATCGTCCGACAAACCTCCCACAACGCATACGCTCCCCACAACCATCGACCTCCCAAACATGATCACGCGCGCGCCAGCACGCGCGGTCGTAATTACGAACCCGTGCGTAAAAACGTTCTTACGCATGGAGTGGTAGTATATTTATCCACAGATTGGGCGGGAAGCGACGCGATGGATGTCAGCGATTGGGACGAGAGTGGGATGGCACCGCTTGGTGCATGAAGGACATGGCGACGCATTGGTGATGGAAATGTCAAGATACTTGGGGTGGCGGATTTGCTGTGACTGACGTCGAGGCGGCAGGATTGCACTGTGCTGCTCATGTGTGCTGCTCAAGTGATCACCGACGCCATCGACGTGGAGCGATCGTGTGGATTACATGCAGGAAGCAAAGAGGCCGAGAGATGGCATTTGTGCATGTGATTCACTTGATTCAGCGAATGCGTTTGACGATACCGTGGTGAAGCGCGAAGAAAAAGGCGCTGCGATGCCACTGCGAACAAGTACCAGAGCAAGCGGTGGTGGTCGAGGTGGTTCAGATGCTGGCAAGTCCACACCGAGTAATTGGCTCTTTGTGAGAAGTTGCGACTGGATCGATCGATGCGCTCGACGACACCATGGAATGGCCGAGGAAGGCACCAATCGTAGCATACAATGATGCAACGCAAGATGCAGCTGAGTTGAGAAGTGATTTGCGCCACCTTCAATGCACCGCTCCCCCCCGTACGCTTGTTTATCGTCGACGAACATGCGTTCCATTGTCGAATGGAGGGCACGGCAGTGCAGCCAGTTCATGCGCTGATGACCAAAATGCCCCATGCTATGATCGCTCCTTGAATGATTCGTCCTAATACCGTGGTGAGAGAGAATCGCGAGCCGATGAAGCAATGAAGATCGCCATGGATGAGGAATTACCAAGCTATTGTCAAGGGTCGAAATGTAAGATCGATGCCGTCGAGTGGCAAGTGCCAGTGGCTGAACTCAGCTGTCTCAGGTGCCATCGATGCAATCAGCAACCAGCAGAGAACGGCAACCAACGATGCGAATCCTGCAAGGCCGTCGATGTTTGCTGACGCGGTAGGAAGTAGCAAAGCTGCGAAGGGTCGAAGGGCTCAACGGAAGTGATGGCTCAACAACGAGGGTGTTCGAGTGACAGCAATGTTCCATAACAGTGCAAGCTCACGTTCATTATCGTTGGAATGAGACGTCTAACACGTACAAAGAACCTTGCTACACGCATCAGGCTGCCGCTTCAGTTCCTTTCAACTTCAGTCGAGGGTACACCCACAAATCGCGACCACGATTCAGCAACAAGATCCGAGACCAAAGACGTTGTCACTCAGCAGCAACAATAGCACGTTGGAGGATTCGCGGGGATTGCGATACGATGCTGTTGGACTTGCAGCTGCAAAGGGAAGCCGATGGCAGTGTTCATGTTTTCCCAGAGCAAATTAGTGACATGCAGCGAGCTCGTCCCGTCGATGTCGAAGGTGAAACGAGTTCGTTCTCCTTCGGTCGTGTTTTCCAAGTTTTGTGCACCTCGAACACGAAGGGTGTCGTGTACCTCGATCGGCTGCTAGGACTGCCAGATGGCATGAAATGAAGTTAGTGGATCGTCCAGATGCTGAAGGCGCGAAGGCGTTTCTGATCGAGGCTGGTGGACACCAGCCGGCGGCATGGACGAACAACGTCACGCGGTTGCACTCTGTCGAGTTGCAAGGGGGGCAAAGGCGCAGGTGGCTCGATGCGACCGTTGTGGGATGGCAACAACCAGTGCTCGTCGATCCACTCACGATCAAACTGTCAGGCTGCACGTCGCTCACCATGTGGTCGTGGCCGGGTCACGAAACTTCTTGAATGCCCCATCCACAATCCACGATCTGAAGAGCTTTAGGCTCATTGAGGTGTTCACTTCGCTTTAGAAAATTAGAATTCTTTTTCGACAAGGTCAACAAGTTGCCATCATCGATGTCTGCGTTGTTCCTGAGCTTGCTCAACTGCATAATGGACACTGACTACCCCCAAGTCATAGCTACAAGGACAAGATCTCAAGGCAACCCAGCAGTGACCAGCTATGTGGTGGGCGTGGTCGTCTTGTGTGGCGCTTGTGCTGTCCCGCATGCGCGTCATGACACAAAGTGCCCCTCCAGTGGCGCTGATCAACTGCGCGGCGCCACGCTAAGAAATCGCAGCCACACAGTCAAGCAACTCTCACCGTCTGTTGAACACGGGCACTCGGAATGAACAGCTGCAGCGTTGGTCGACTGCGCACCCAAGATTGAGCCACAAGATCCAACCAAGCAGACGCCCTCTCCCAAGGCAACGCAGCCGTTCAAGGCGAGGGCCCGTCAAATGCAAACGCAAGACTCGACATAAGTTTGGCCTCTCACCGCCTAAATGAGACTGGCATTCTTCATTCTTCTCCTTTCGAGACACCCCACAAGCACCAACGAAGCTTCGAAACCTAAGCTTGCTCCAAGCTTCCAACCCGTAACATGGGCTCCTACCTCACAGTCGTCAACAACACGCCCAACCAGTGGCATTGCCGCGTCTCCGCCGACGAGCAGATTCTCGAGGCAGTCAAGATGGTCATTGGCGTCGTCGCAAACGTTGTGCGCACCATTGGCACGGTGGCCAATGCCATTCCTGGTGGTCAGTTGATCAGCATTGGCACCGGACTGGCCGCTGCTGGCATTACTGTCGCCGGTGTGTTGCCACCAATTTCATGACCACTGTCTTGCGAGGCGTCAACCAGGACCTGGCCGGCCGAGGCTTCGTCGCCATCGACCCTGGCGCTAAACACCGGTGGGGGAAGATGTCTCTGTCGCTCTGGCAACAGAGCATGTGCGTGCGAGCGTACCAAGTCGAAGGCACACTCACGATGCGCATTGAGACATTGTACATGCGGCCGATCTTCAGTGGTCCCACCGACAACTCGAATCGTGACCACGACATCCAGTGGTGGATTAACAAGAACGGTGTCGATACCAAGGATGTCGCGACTCAGCCGCAGCAGCAGCAACAGCAGCAGCAAGAACAACAACAACCAGCTCAACGCATGTTGCAGGAGCAACCAGGTGACGACGGTGTGTGGTCGCTGCCGTCGGACTTGCAGCAGCAAGACGAGCCAATGGTGGTGTTCATGTTTCCCCAGGGCGAGTGAAGTCGCACACCATGTGATCACGTTTACTGTGTATGTTGTTTGGTGTGATGCGTGAGATTGTCAAAACAATTTATTGTGGTCTTCTTTCACTTTATCGAGTTGATATAGCCTAAACAGCCACAAGTACTCACGTTATTATTCCTGCATACCGGTACGATGTGAGTACTTTAGCACGGCAACAATGTCAGTGTTCATTGCCGCGGGCCATAAATGACCACTGTATCTCCAGCCACCAGCTCCAAGTCACCGAAGTCTGTCTCCCCAGCACGGAATACCTTGATCGCTTGGTCCGACTCAGTTTCCTCGAGCAACCGCGCGTCCGAGCCGATCAAGGTCCCAAATGACAAGCTCTGATCCGCCACAGTGTCTAGCGTCGCTTGATTTGGCTCGTGGTTCTGTTCGGTCGCTTGCTCGAGTGGGTCGAAGCTAGTTGCCTGCTCACTGTCAATCGGCTCATGTGCTTCGGGATGGACTTTCTGGGTTTTCGGCTCGTTGTTCTTCTGGATGCCGTCGTCCCTCTGCGTGTCCTGCTTTTCGTCGTGGAGGTAATGGTCCTCCTTAGCCGAACCGGTGCTTGCTTGGTCGTTGTTGTCATCATCATCATCACCACCATGGTCCTGCGCGTCCTTGCGATTGCTTTCGTGATTTGCGTGGTCATCAATGCTGCTACTGTTGTGGYTGTCTTGACCTGGGCGGGTGCTATTGTTGTTGTTGTTGCTACCGTCGCGTGGCGCCGGGGCTGGACCTGGCTTCGCCATCACGTCCTTCGTCTCGACGCCATGCTTGTTGATCCACCATTGGATGTCGTGGTCACGGTTCGAGTCRGCCGTGGCGCCAGTGAAGATCGGCCGCATGTACARCGTCTCGGTGCGCACCACGCGTTCGTTGACGGCGTACGTACGGACACACGTGCCTTGCTGCCAGAGTGAGAGCGTCAGCTTCTTGGAGCGCATCTTGTCGCCAGCAGGAAGGTACGTGAAGCCCTTGCTGACTAGATCGTCAGTGACGCCCTTGGTGATGCCGACCGCAAACGTTGACGTGGCGCCGATGAGCTTGAGCGCCGTGCCGGACACACCCATGACGGTGATGGCTGTGGCGCCGATGGCCGCTGTGAGAGGTGCCACAGCACCCAGTGTGGCGATGACAGCTGCGAGTGTGCCCAGTGCGGTGACGATGATGCCTGCGATCTTGAGCGCCTTCTCGTCAGGACCGATGCGACAGAGCCACTCGTCTGGTGTGTTGTTGACGATGGARAGGTAGGAGCCCATGACTGTGCGTTGGAGTGACTTGGTCGACTTGCTTGTTTGCGATGGAGTGGAAGACTTGCTCGAGAGCGAGTGAAATGACACAACTGCTGCCTCCCTCACGGTGTCAGCATGAACAGACAGAGACTCGCAGACACACACAATACTTGTGGTGGCTCTGTTTGATTGTCGGTGGCTTGGATGGTGCAAAGAGAACGGTTGATCATTTTGCCCGCTTCAGCCGTCGTTGTGCATGTTAATCTGAGTTCCGGGAAAACACATGTCGCGGATCGACTTGACGCCACATTTTGCATGCAAGGTTGCAGCACACTGCAATAGCTGTGCACCGCCTCACTGGCGGCTCTTGGTCAGGTCGCCATCATGGGAGCATGTGAGCAACCGATCATCCAGTCGGGTGTCAGCTGCGACGCGATCTTTGTGCGTCGTGACCGCGAGGAAAATCCGAGCGCGTTGGCAACATGTGGAGGCAGTTCCGCAATGGCGTGAGTGCTCACGCAGTTTGCTTGGATTGCGTCGATCAGCTAAGTGAATGGGCGAAAGCACATCTTCCTCGCTGGTTGCATTGGCTGTGCACGAATGCAAGCGAAGCGGTGCTGCTGGCTCTTCACGACATGAAATCTCCGATCGAAAAAATGAGAGCGGTCGCGATGGCTTGTCAATGTCAGTGCTTGAGTGTCAGTTATCATGAGTAGGGGGTCGATCGTCACCCACACTCGCGTTTGGCGAGAATGGCTTCTCGTGCAAGTGGATTCTTGGATGTATTGACTAGCATGCGGCTCGGGAGAATGTTCAATGACGCCGTGGATTGGCAACCAAGCAGCCATGCCGCCGGAAGTGACTTGTCGATCAGCTCATGGCAACACGATGACCAACAAGTCTGTAACAAGTTTGGTCCATTCTCCTGAATCGAGCTGCATTTTCCTCGAATCTTCATGAAGGACAGGCTGGAGGATTACTGATTGCACATTCGACACATCGGTACAACCTCTGATCCTGGGTTCCCTGGCAGTTTATGTCAATCTTCGACATCGGCGCCGCGGGTGCGTCGTGTCCATCGAGCCTCATCGTGTCGCTCCCCCCGCTYTCAGCGCTCAATATTCCGATCCAGTTGGCGCATTCGTTGAGGCTCAGTAGGAATCGAAGGCGCAAGTTTCAGACAGAAGCTCACGCACCGCAGCGACTGCGGGCTCACTCGGTGGTTACACAGCACCTGGTGCTTTGTGACCAGATTCCTATCCACGCGCTCTCAAGTATGTTGTACGCCCCCCCCCGAGCTCCTACCGCAGCTGCGCTCCACTCGTTGTGCCATCGACCAGAGCACCGCAGCACGTTTGACGAAGAGGACCAGGTGGTTCACCTGGCACCGGGAAGCATCGACGAACGAGCTCGATGCGATCACCACGACCATGATCGTCGCGCTGCGAGTGCGTTGCAACACTTGGTGTGACCCTCGCCATACCCAGCAGAGCACAGTGCGTTCGGTGCAAATCTTGTTGCAACAGTTGGCTTCAGTTCAGTTCAGTGATATATTGAGACCAGTTATGGACTTCAATATCTACTTCAACAGTTGGCTTCGTGGATCCTGCGAGCGGATGGATCAACGCAAACGCGGACGACAATGGCGCTGATGCCAATGGCGGACACGGGCCGCTCGCAGTCGAGCGCACCGTGGTTGCACGCTGGCGCAAGCGTGGTCCTTGCCCGCGGCTGCGCAAGGTGATGAGGAGCCTGCGTTGCGCTTCCCGGGCACCGATGCGTGCGGACGTGGACAATCCGAACGTGCAGCGAATCGGCCACGGCCATGGCGCTCTGCGCTGCGCAGCTCAGACATCTCATTCTGCAGTTGGCCGAGTCCCCCACAACCATCCAGCCAGTCAGCTAGCCAGCTTCCGCTCTTGTACAGCAGCATCTCGACGTGAGCACGATGAAGACCGCCGCTGTTGCAGCCGTGGCGTGCTGTGTTCCTGCGTTCCTGCTCACTTCCACCGCTGCTGCGGACGATGTGATGCCCGTTCCAACGCCCGCGTCTGACGTGATGCCAGTGCCCACGCCTACATCCACAGATGACGTGATGTCAGTGCCCATGCCTACATCCACGTCTGGTGGGTTCTATCCAGGCATGACGAATGGATGGGGGCTTGTTCCAGCGCCAAACACCAGCGCCGCCGACGACGTGTCATCGTCAGTGTTGTCATCGTCGTCGTCGCAGTTCTTCGTGCAGGCACTCAATCCACCGTCGTCGCTGCTGGAAGCCACGGACGCCATGACGTCGTTTTGTCCGCCCAAGTATTTGGACCCAGCATCGATCCGCAACCGCGCCATCCCGACCAACAACTGGTGGGGCAACATCATCGCGCATGACAAAAGTTCGACCATCCAGCCCATCTGGGCCAACCCGTACGCGCTCCAGGTCGTGGCCGATGTGGCGCCGTATGGCCTGGCGGTGAGCTATCCGTACCGCAGTCGCGTGAGCGGTGGCTCGTCAGGCAACAGCGGAGCCAACCGCTACTACGCACACGGCATCGTGCATGAGTTCATTTTCTCGGCGCAGGAGTGGACCACGAAGCCCACGTTCCAGATCGTCGACTGGGCCGACATTGGCGTCAACGTCCGCATGCAAACGAGCGACAGCGCCAAGCTCGAGTCTACCTTCACAAGCGGTGCAGCATACGTGACAGCGCGATACACGGGCGTGTCGCCAAAGCTGATGTCAACATCAGCCATTACGAGCATCAACGGCAAGGCGCCCACTTCCCAGTCGACGTGGCGTGGAACCAAATTCTCGATCTCGTACAACAATGGACAGAAATGGCTCGTGTACGCGTTGACGTCGGATGCCACAGCTGAGAAAGAAATCACGTGGAAGGTGGAAGGCGGGTCGGTGTTGCGCAGCACAGCCGTGTTTGACGGCGTGCTCCGTGCGGCACTGGCCGTGACGGACGTGGCGGAAGATGCTTTGGACAAGCACAAGATGTGCGTCGCTGATGGYGCCTCCGTCAGTCTTGATAGTGACTCGGCCTATTCGTTCCTCTGGCAGACGCATGGTGACTGTACCAACGGTTTGCTGCAGTATGCGATGCCGCATCACATCGAGAGCATCGACCCAGCATCTGCGCGCAAGGTGGAAGGTCTCACGGCATTTTCAACCACACGTGGTGCGCTACAGGCTTACACGACGCTGACTCAACCGCCCGTGTGGAAGCTGCACGAGACCCAGCCCGTGCCCGAGGATCTCTACCCGACGCGCAAGCTGTCTGCGGATGTGGTCCGCAAGCAGCATATCCTCGAGCACCTGCGCAATGATATCACGACCGGMGAGTGGGCGATCCCCGTGGGTGGCAGCTACTACTTCAACGGTAAGGCCGCGCAAAAGTACGCATCGCTGTGTCTCATGGCCAGCGACTCGGCCATCGTGGGCTCGGACATGAGTTTGTTGCAGACGTGCCTGAGCAAGCTGCGCAAGGTGATGGCGCCATACGTGACCAACGGCTGGACAAACAAGTTGCAGTACGATCGCGTGTATGGAGGTGTGGTGAGCTCGGAAGGATTCAAGAAGAACGATTTGAATGCTGACTTTGGCAACACCATGTACAACGACCACCACTTCCACTACGGCTACTGGATCTACGCGTCAGCGATCATCAATCGCTTGGATCCGACGTGGTCGGAACTCAGCAAGCTCAACGCTATGACCAACCTGCTTGTGCAAGACGTGGCCAACTACGACCGCTCTGAGCAATCCTTCCCGCGCTTCCGGTCCTTCGACTGGTTCCGCGGTCATTCATACTCGCACGGCGTGACGCCGTTGGCGGACGGTAAGGATGAAGAGAGCACGTCCGAGGACATCAACTTCGCGTTCGGCATGTACATGTACGGAAAGGCGACGTCGAACCAGGCCATGCAAAGCGTGGGCAAGCTCATGACGCGCTTGAATGCGCACGCCATCAAGACGTACTTTTTGATCGAGAGCCAGAGCCAGGTGCATCCGACCAACTTCCGTCCCAACAAAGTCACAGGTATCTTCTTCGACAACAAGGTGGACTACGCGACGTGGTTCAGCGCCGAGAAGTATTGCATCCACGGCATCCAGATGCTGCCGGTCTCGCCGGTAACCGAGTTTGTGCGCACCAAGCAGTTTGTGCAGGAAGAATGGGAGCAGGTGTTGTCCAAGGAGAAGATTGTCGCGCAGCAAGACACGAGCAACAGTTGGCTGTCGATCTTGATGACCAATTATGCGATGGTGGACAAAGCCACGGCTCTCGCCGTGCTGCAGAAGGCCAAGATGGACGACGGACTGACGCGTGCATGGGCGTTGTACATGGCTGCGTCGCTGCCGAACTGAGCATTAGACCTAGTGACGGCTTCGAAGTGATGATGGAACACAGCGAGCCACGCAAGGTGAGCTTGGCATTAGGAACAACGTGGATGTTTGTGATATGATTGACAGTAACAAAAGAAACACAATTTTGATCTGCTAGCTCGCTGAAGTTCTTGGTCTTGAGCAGGCTCGACACTCTACTTCCTCTTCCTTGTTGTATCTACAGAAACGCGTGCGGCTTCCGGACCATCTTCATTCATCGGAGTAAATTGTTTAGACTACGTCAAGCGTTGAACTATGTATTGCGACCATCGCGTGGTTAGCCATGGCGTCAGCGGCAGCGATGCGGGCTTGCCAGACGTGGAGCAAACGAACTGTGGAGAACCGCTTAAATCGTGGTATGACGAGTCGGTGGGAGGGTCGGATCGTCGGCGTCTTTAGCCATGCAGCCCATTGCATTAGCTGGCTGTCTCCTCGAATCTGGAGCGCTCATCGGGCAAATTGTAACGCGACTTGGAGTGCAACTTGCAATGCACGATCCTCCGCTATGTTATTCGTTCCGAGCTCGGGGTCGTAGTGATATCCTGCAGTCATGAAATGCCATGGATCCGAGGGCAAATGAGTATCCGGCGCCTGTGGCGCCAGTTTCCACGGCTTGCTCCGGTGAAACTCACCGCCGATCCTTCAACAAGATGGCGGACGCGCTAGCCAACCGGGTGTCGGCGCTGAATGGCGTCGCGAGGAGGTTAATGACTCGGCATGGTACGAGATGACGACTTGACTAGATGCTTGGGTGGAAAATGTGCAACCGAGTGTATTTGTTCGTCATCTATGTCGCGCCATGGTGACGAACCGATAACAGCTCTGGTACATCCCTCGCCAGTAGAAATGCTGGCGTAGTCTCGCGAAGGTACGCACGATACGGAACAACCGGTCAAATCTGGAGATCGGGAGCAGAATCTCCCGTCTGACCACGTCGCTCAGTTCCAACATAGTTTAGGCAATCTCGTTGATCGATCACAAACGAATATGAGATCTTCTTGCACTCCCGCAGCTGTACCTCCGTCAAATCTTCCAAATCGCCACGCAGGAACTTCTTCATCATGCTAATCCACAGTTCTTCTTCTTGAGCAATGCGAATCCGCCTCCATCTCTCTTCTATGAGGTAGCGGGGGTCGTACGCTCGCTGGACCCACGTATCACTTGCATCATCAGCTTGAATATCCGTCGGTGCAGCCTCTGCGGTCTCGATATCTGGCGCTCCCACGTCGGGTACCGCTGTATCTCTACCACTTCGGGTGACTACCATCAACCGAGATGCCAAACCCTCTTGATCCATACCTAGAACTGGGGAAACATCCATTGAGGCATCTGATCTGATACAATCCGGTAAAACCTCGTCATTTAGCGTGTCTTCGCCCACGAGGACGTCCAGAATCTCTGGCAAACGGTTCAACGGGACGAGATCCGAGACGGCATCTTGGCCCAGGGCATCCAAACTTCGAGCCCGCTGCATCGCTTGTCCTGCCAACAAATCTGCAGGCTGGTTAAACTCTCGCTTTCATATGCAGGAACTGGATGGACGAGAATCTATAGAAGAGCTGTTCGACTCGCATCTTCAACACCGTCAGCGTAGGCGTGATGCACGCCATATCTCCGCGTAGCTGACGAATCACCAGATTCGAATCTCCACAAAGGATTACATGCTTGACCCCTCGTGCCACAGCGAGCTCTAATTCCAGGAATGCACCTCGGTATTTGGCCTCATTCACCGTCGCTTCCTCCACGAAGGCCGAACGTGCATCTTTCAAGAGCCATCCGTCCAATCTCCACAGTATCCCTGCGAATCCACCACTTGCGCGCTTCGGCTTCGCTGATAGATCGAAGGCGACGACAAATATCGTCGCCCCCGGTACCCGTCTTGGAATCAACGGCGCGTTGTGTTGTTGAGCAGTCTTCGTTTGTCGAATTTGCTCCAAAGCCGCATCGGTGACAGATCTCGGCGCGATGCTGGCGGCCAATATCCCCAGAATCTCGTCTTCGCCCTTCTCAGCTTTAACGAAAGTCATCTCCCACGGAGATAACAACGCCGACCACTGACCTAGGCGCACTTGGAACGCATTGGTCTTCAGAATCCAGCTCAATGTCGAAGTCCTGGTGACAGTCGTGATCTTGCGGCCCACTAGCATGGTGTGGCACTGATCCAACATCCGCAAAAGGGGAAGAATTTGCTTCTCGGCCGGATGATATCTGAGCTCGTGGGCCTTGAGGACCCGGCTGCAAAATCGCACTGGCATGTAAATTCCCTCATGATCTTGGACTAACGTTAACGCTACCGCCCATTCGCACGCGTCAGTGATGATGACAGGCTCAGAATCTGGGGCGAAGTGTCGCAACACTGGGGCGACAGCAATCTGGTCTTTCAACACTTGAAATGCAACCTTGGCTCTCTTGATGTCTCAATCTCTTCTAATGTCCTTGTAATATGGACGTCCGTGGACAAATCTCGGTCCCTGAGCTCGTACAGAATCGCGGCATGAACTGCAAAGTTCTGAATAAATCGATCATTGTATTTCAGCGAACCGAGGAACGATTGGAGGGCTTTCAGCGTCGTAGGGAATGGCAGATCTCGAATCCCAGTCAAATCTTTGGGCTTAGTGGCAATCCCTTCCGGTGAGATCACATGTCCCAACTGCTCCACCGCTCTTTTACCCCACGCACTCTTGGGCACCGATATTGAGAGATTCCACTGGTCACAGGCGTTCATGAATCTATTCACCTTGCTGCAGAGTTCATCCCACTTGGAGGCTGGGATGATGATATCGTCGATGTATGACCTGCGTCCGAGAATTGACGGCTTGCTCGGATCTGCTGGAATCCCACCTTCAAACACATCCTTGACCACAGCTTGACCGTCGGACGCTGGTGGAATCAACAGGAACCCATACCGCGCGTTGTCGATCAATCTCTGGTACAACTGGGGCGCATTGTTTAACCCAAACGGCATGCGCGTACACTGGAACAATCCAAAGGGCGTGTGAACGCGGATATCTGCTTCGCTCGTTCCGTCATCGAAATCACCCAGAAGCCGCTTGCCATGTCTAGAGAGCAGAACCACATCGCCATCTTCAGATTCTCGAGCAAATCTGGGACCAACGGCATCGGGTACACCATCAGACGCGTCAGAGCGTTCACCATCCGATAATCAATACACAGACGGATATCATGCACAAACACTGTATCTGCTGCTCGTTCTTGCTTCGAGATCGCAGCAATCCGTGATTTACACAGTGTCGGCAGCTTGCGAGCGTCACCCACTCTTTAGAACGTTTTGATCCTGGAGAAACGAAACCTGCCTTGCGAGGCACATATTCCTTGGACAACCACATCCCAATAGCTGGAGACTCTTGAAGGGTTATCGCATCTTCTGATGTGTTCGTAATCCGTATGACATCGTGGCTCCTTGAACCACGGTGGTTACCCAATGCTCTCCGCGGCATATCCACAGCTGTTGGCTCGGATGTCGCTTGATGTTGATCTCTCGGCTTGCACCTGGGTCCAGAAACACCATATCTCTAGTCAACACATCCCGCGGGTTCTCACGATACAACGGAGGCCGGTTGTCGCAGTGTATCTGGACCTCATCTGGCAACGTCGCTATCCCATGAGCGAAATCCATCCGAATCCCGGCAGGAACCAGAAAATCTGCGCCTAGAATGCACTGGGGGGCTATCCATCTCGTCCATGTTCATCACGAACGCGTAGACCATCTTCTCTAACGTGATCTTGACTTCTGCTTTGCCTTCTAATCGGAAAATCGCTCCTCCGACAACTTCACATTCTGGAGTATCTGCGTACGGGTCAATCTTCGCCCCCACCTTGCGCGCAAAGGTACGGTCGATGACTGACGCATCAGCTCCGGAATCTAGCAGAATCGTGCACCATGTGTCGTTGATCTTGGCGGTCACAGTCGTATTTCTCTTCCAATCTTGTGGTACGTGGTGCTTCCAGAAGCCATGACGTTCGCCACGGTTCAAACGAATACGACAAAGCGCAGCAGATCTCTCAAACTCGGTATCTTCATCATGAACACGTGAGTCTGTATTGACGGAACGTGATCTCCCGTTACACGGACTGATTCTTGGCAATCTTGACCTATCCGAGTCTGGAGATTGTCGGGAATTTGACTTGAGACTGGAACGCCTGGTATCTTGGCTTGGCTCTTGCCTCATACATGCATATATGCCGATGGGTGGACGCTCATCGCGCACTGATTCCCATTCGGTCAGCGAGCGTCCTAGTTTAACTGCTTGACAATGCTGGCTGGCAGAATCCCCGCATGTTCCGTTGGCTTGTACCATTTGCAAATTTCGTTGAAGAATTCTTCCAGCTTGAATGTCCCTGGTTCATGAACATCGCCACAAGCTTTGCAAACATGGAGGCATCTATCTGATGGATGACCTCGCCTTCCACACTTGTCACACATCAGACGCTTCCAACACTGCAGTTCAGAGTGCCGATTGCTGCCGCAATGTGCGCAATGGTTCAAATCTCCGGTCTTCGTGTCTTGTTGACGGTCTTCTCGGGGTTTCTGCATCTTGTTGAGCCAGACCTTGACGTGATGACGGCGATCCTTCGCATTGTCGCTAATCTCGCTGTCATCTGAGTCCTCAATCTTCGTTTCTTCCTCTGACGATACCATATCATCAGATTCACAACTTGAAATGCCTGAATCTTCCGACTTGAGCTTGTTGACCACAATCGGCTTCCTGTTCGATCCATATCTGGAGTCTTGACGCTTGTCTTTGCCAATCTTGTCCGTCTTCCGATCCGTGAACGGGGTTCCGACAGTTCTCGCTCGCGAATCTCGTGAACGACGTCGATCTCGCTTCCGAAAGTTCTTTAGGAGCGACTCGACCTAGGATATCGTCACGGGAGAGGTTGCTAGCAGTCGGTTCTCCAAATCTTCATCTCCGAGTGTATCAATGTAATGATCGACGTGTCGCGATTGTGTCGGCGCGGGACCGTCGTGGATCCTGCAGCGTTCAGTCAAAACAGGTAATCTAACGCATCTTCGGACTTCCAACGATGCATCTTGGTGTAGATGCTGAGGAAATCTGTATCCTTGCAGGCGTACATCTCTTCAAAAGCGCCTTCCACGAGCTTCCAGTTGGTCCTGGTGGTCTTGCGCAGTTGCTGGTACCAGTGCCGGGCCGATCCCTTCATTAAATCTTGGAATGCCATACATTTCTCGGTGTCTGTCAGTTCATCGCGTCGGAAGGCCGTGCGAAGACGTCGAAGCCACTCTCGCGCGGGCTCTTCATCCGGATCCTTGCCCGTGAACGGCTTCATCTCAGAAATCTTGGAGTTGCAAATCCTTGTGGCCGCAACCGTAGTCTGGGCAGCCGGCGCTTTGTTTCCGTACAAATCTGACAAGTCATCTGGATATTCCGGCGACGCATCCTCCGTTGGCGCGTAAAATTTGCGCTGAGAGCTCCTGGGCCTCATATCCTGGGCGAAACCGGCTGCAGCCGCGCGATATCGCTGGACTTGTTCCTCCATCTTGGCCTTCTGGAACGCTGGGAAGCGGTTCGAGTTGATACTCACTTCATCTTCGTCCCTGGTAATACCCCGGGCTTGAGCCATGCATGTACGAACCTCCGAGCTGTATGGCCTTCGATTTGCGGTGCGCATGATTGCATCCCCTTCATCATCTTAGAGATACGGGGTACTCGGAGCTCGAGGAGTCGTCAGCGTATCGCCCCCTGATCGGCGTCTTGGCATCGAATCTTCGGCCACTTCGTGGATATCACGAGCAATTCGAGCTTCTGCTGCCGAATCTCGACCAAGGAGTCGATTCACGTGTGGGGAGGCTGGTGGTTGAGCAAATCTGGGCCGTTGGGCCTTCCTTTTGGGGCTTTTAGCGTCACGAAATCCGAGGGAACCGACTGATTTTGAGCCTCTTCGGGGAAATCGTCACGGCTATGCTGCTGCTTCGCCGTATCCGGTGCCACCTTCACTACGTCCGCAATATCTGGCGTCTTTTGCTGTATATCTGGGGTCTTCTGCTGTTCCAAGCGGGCGTACTCGACTGTACCACCGATCAACGCGTGGAACAGGACCGTACCCGAGAACACCAGGTCAGACAACTTCGTCTGGCTGAGAATGTCGTATCGGACGTCCTCACACTTGCATCCAATCTTCAAGATCATGTTCCAGATCCCTTGTGGCTATATCTGCAATATCTCGATCGTCGCCTGGGCATAGAGCGAGATTCCATCAAACCTGGATCTCAGCGGTCAGTGGCCGGACGATCACCACGCGTAGCCGCCAGCCGACAAGCCAGAACCGAGCACCACACCACACTAGTGCGAGGTACGAGGTATGCGATCGCATTCATAACGAGCAAGCTTCATCATCAGCTATCCAGGCGATCGACGGACATGGTGGCTGATATAAAATGTTCAGATGCACGTGTCCAGCACCCGGCTCCGCGCTTGGTCATCACTCTTCCGTGGCACTTGAAGATATTGCTACGTGCGTTTGTTGCGCCACCAATCACAGCTGGAGCGCACAAATGGAGAATTCATCCTGCCCATCAAGCGTGAGTTCGGTATCTGTTGCTCTACCGTTGACAGGCTGGCTCCAGTTGAAGTAGCCAACTGAGAGAATGTGAAACATTTTTGGACGATGATACTACCCATGTAACGTTATATTATATAATGTTTTTGTTGGTATGGGTTTTCCATGTAAGTGCCATGGTATGCCCATGTAATCACGAACAGATGTTACCTCTCTATGGCGATGTTAGGTTGCAGCCGAAAAATACGGGACGCGGCGTGGAGGCGTAAACTACTCGAGGACGAGGCATCGCGTGCCGCGGAGCTTGAAATTTCGGCAAAGTCTTTGGGGTGTGTGATTGGCATGTGACACTAAACATGTTGTTACCATGTAGCATGTTCGAGAGCATAACGACAACCCGGAGGAATGGGCACGCACGATGGACAAAGAGGTGGAGCAGCGGCGGGCATGAAAGAGTGCAAACGAACAGCGCACATCAGAGAAGGCAGGAATATGAAGAAATGTATTAAACGATGTTAATGCAGTCAATGTAGCTTGGAATACGTAGCCTTAGAATGCTCCACTTATCCCATTGCTGCTGGAACTCGACCTTGGATGTGTCCATAAAGGATGTAATGCAGAACGTCGAACCGATGTCGCAGCAAACCGATCTTGGTAACGTCGCGATAGCGCTCGGAGTACATTGGCATCAGTACAGAAGACACGACATGGCGCTCACCGACAAAGCCTTCAACGAGACTCCAGAAGTAGAGACATACGAACAGTCCACAACTGTAGCTGTCCTTCTGGGCCATCGGGTAGTCGAGAATTATGTCGATCTTGCGCATTGCGGACTTCGTATTGGAGAGTTCGTATCCATCCAAAGCACCTCGAGTCAGGTGTTTCGACAGGGTCTCCAGCAGTTGATGCGTCCCTGGCGACATCAACGGGTCATAGTACATTAGTATCCTCTGTCGCTTGTCCACAACAACGCCGCACCAGTGGTTTGCCCCAACGTTGACCGGAATCAGCACCACCTGTGTGGTTTCTTGGTTCAACAGCCGCACGATATGGGTGTGGGTTGCGTTGTCGGTGCGCGAATCCACCTTGTTCGTCCTGGTTTCGCGCATCGCACCAATCTGGATTGGCAGCTGGCGCGACTTCACCATCGGGTATTTCTGGGCCACGCGCTCCATGAACGCAGTAATGATCCCATCCGAAAACCACTTGGGCGAACGCAATCTGTACAACTCTGCGTTCTCGAACGTGCTTTCCAACCCGACAACAGATTGACGCGGAAACTGCTGGCGGAGCAGACTGGCAACAGAGTCCACTTCAGGCTGCAAACGCGCCGGAAGAACTGCTTTTACGTCTTCCTCCAGCCACTTGMAAAACGCACAACCCTCGATGCAGTCAGTCGTCAACGTGCGCAGAAGCATCATCGACTCGCACTGCGCGCGAGTGTACGCACCGATTCCATTGATTCTAATGACTTCTTCATCGTCATCATCGCTGCCCTGTGATGCTGGGGTGCTGGGATTACTATCTTRAGACAGCACGAGAGGTCTTGCGGCAGTGTTCGGCAGCAGCGCCTTCAGACAGCGCTTCAAAMGTTTTTCTGGCAGGACGTAAAACGCGTCCAAGTTCATGACAGCATCCTTGCGTGGCACGATCTTGGCTTGGCGATTGCTGGCAGCGGTATGCCTTTCCGATATGACTGACAGTCGCGATCGGGTTGTCGCAAAGTCCGGCTTGTCCTCCATCAGCGACTGCGTGAACTCAATGAGATTGAGTTTTCCTTCTTTCCGCACGGCCGCGCTTGTCCTGGATGCCAATCATCTTTGACGTGCCGTAGCTTCTACGTTTTTTCGGACGAGTGCCGGCCTGCCAGTCTTCTTTGCATTCCGCTTGATCTTGACTGGGACCACGCGTGGCTTGGCAGCATCCGTCTCAAAGTCTTCATCACTTGAGCCGCTGTCACCTTTGTCGTTGTCGCTGTCTTCGCCCGCGGAGGAGGAGGCGTTTGCGCTCTTTGGCTTTGACCCGCGCTGTGACGCTGACTCGCTCTCTGCCGCCGAAATGAAGTCGTCACTGTCGGCATCGACACGTTGCTGCGCTTCCGGCACCACGTTCACCGCGGGCTCGTCGCTGTCTTGCTCGAACCACTCGTCGCGCGCGGCATCTGCGCCCTCATCACCATCAGCGTCTGCATTGTCACGCCGCTCAGGTTGTGACTCGCACACAACAGCAGCTGGTGGCGCTTCCTGCGTGGTTCCTTGCCTGGGTTTTCATCCAGCTCTTGGCGCGACTGCTGGAGCAGCTGCTCGGGCGCTTTGGGTTCGTCGCCCACAACGGCAGCTGGCTGGTCCCGCTGCACCTCGTCGCAAACTGCATCCTTGAGTCGCTTGCGCGGTCTGTCTTCGCCCAAGTCATCAGACGCGACTTCAAGCTTGCGCTTGACGATGCTCAACTGCGCGGCAAACGCCTCGAATTCACGCTTGTTGGTGATGCTTGCCAGCGCTTCGTTGATGGGCGTGGTGCCACGGCACGCCTCTTTGTATCGCTCAGCTTTCGTCAACCAAGGGTCCGC
>NSDO01000115.1:187381-208854 GCA_002286825.1 Lagenidium giganteum
AGCGTGTGCAACGGTGGAAAGCGAAGCTCGACCCTGGCGGTGCGGTGAGTGTGTGACTAGGATGAATGGTCAGGAAGGCTTGAGCTTGGAGCACGATCGTAAGCGCAAATCAATACACAGTCTTACTTTTCCCGAGCTTTGGCCAGGCATCCTAGACCCTCGAATAGGTTATGTGCCCAATGGCTGGCCGCCAAGACCCGACGTCCGAATACGTCAGGCAAGCAAGGGAAGCTGTAAGACCGACGGCGGCGAGCTCTAACAGTTCGCAGACGTATGGGGAACTCGTCGAGCGCACCACGTCGTCACCATTTACAATGGACGCCATGGTTGCCATGTTCCACGAGGTCAATCGCCGAAATGGCGCGTGGGGGCGGCAACACGCACTGCCACCGCCATCGAACACGTTCATTGGGCACGAGCTGACCCGTCTCACGTCTCCCCTTTTTGGCCCAAGAGCGAGTGACCGCATGGAGCTCGACCTGATGAAGTTGGATGCACCAAACGACATGTTTGGCACCGAGTCCAGAATGTGCCGAGCGGCTGCTGCGCACCATCAACAGCGGGAGCTCCGCCATGAACGTGAGCGACACTTCGTTGAGCACGCACGTGCGCTGCGACGACAAGCTGCGGAAATGGAGAAGCAGCTGCGCCAGGAGCGACTCCGTGTCGACGAACGCGCCGCTGAACACGCGCGGGCTGTGGCCGCGCAAGAGGCGGCGTACACGGACGCGCAGCAAAGGATCGGCCAAGCCCAGGAAGAACCACATCGCGCATTTGGCGAAGTACAGTCACGTGAGCAATACGCTGCAGCAGCGCAGGCGTAGATCGCCGCACAACAGCGACAGATTGAGGAGTTGCGTGCTGCCCAAGACGGCGAACGAAAAGCACTTGACGAGCACCTGCGCCAGTCGCGCTTACACTCATGACCTGGAGGCCCGGGCGCACCAAGCCAAGCGTGTCCACGATGCGGCACAAGAGGCCATCGCCCACGCTGCTGCCAGAATGGGCCAAATGCAGGGGCTAATGGCAGAAGCCGAAGTGGCCGACCAAATACGCATCGCGACCGAGGACGCGTATCGCCGCGGCCATGAGGCGGCCATGGCAAAGTTGGCGCAGTCGCATCCGACAGGTGCAACGGAAGTGCGAGACACCGAGAAGGAACCGCCGCGGGTGCATCGCGCCGAGGCATTCGTACCCCCGTCATCGCCAGTGGTACCAGAGTCGACCCCAGCGACGTCCGATCGTTCGTACAACGGGGGCAGACCGCCTCTCGACGCCCCCGCTTGGAAATGTTTTCCTGGGGTGGTCCACGTGTGCCACCAGCAAAAGACTCGAAATTGAACGTCCGCGACTTCGACGGGACGGAGATCTACACAGGATTTGGAACGGGCTTCGCTGAATGGGCGGACAACTTTCGAGCCGAGGCGGCCATGGCCGAAGAAGCCTGCCAATACCCTTGGAATGAGCGATTCAAGTGCTCGAGGTTGAGCTACTACCTGCGAGGAAAGGCGCTGCCGTATTACGCGTCGCACAGCTCAAGTTGGTGGAAGCTAGATCCCACTCTCGAGTATGCGCTGGGACAGCTAGGTAGCATCTACGTGACAGTCCTCACCTCAGCCCAATGTTCGACTTTGTATCAAACCAAGAAGGCCAGCAATGTGAGCTGGGACGAGCACCTGATGTTCTTGATTGCTGAGCAACACGCGATCAACACGACCGGTGCTCTTGTTCTGGAGAACATAGTGAAACACGCGTCCGCAACGATGAGCCAACTGCTACTCAGCAAGCTGGACACCCGACGCCAGGACTACGTGCAACATGCGCGCGAACTTGCACGCACCGCGGTACCGCCACCATGCGTGTCCAAGTCGACGGGGTCACTCAGGTCGTCACGTTCAAGAACGCATGCTTATCGCCAAAGCTGGCCATCAACCTCATCTCACCCGGCAGTCTAATGGAACGGGGCTGCCATCTCGCAACAGTGAATGGACGGCATGCCATCATGCCCGGCACGACGACTCTGTGGTACGTGGTGATCAAAACCCGTGTTGTGGTCGTGGACGGTCAAGCGCCAGAACGCAGTACACCGCCAGCCACTTTCTGCGTGCAGAACATGATCCTCGCAGCCGTCGACGACCTTGGCACTGCAGAACTGGTCACGCAACACGGCACGTTGCTGGAGTTCCACCGTCGATTCGGTCACCTTGCCTACGACACAATCGAGCGCCTTGCGAGTGATCCTACGTCAGTAATTACACTCACCGATCACTCGCGTCCGCTGTGCATTCCCTGCAATGAAGGCAAGACCACCAAACAACTCCAATCTCGCAAGGACACAGGCCAGAACGCACCCATTGAGACGTTGTGGGGGGCGTGATTTGTAGCGATCTCAAGCGTCCCATCACGCCCCAAGACCGGCGCGGCAACAGATACCTTGTGAACTTCGTGGACCACAAGTCGAACTATTGCCGCATCTTCCTGGCAAAGACGAAAGACGAAGCGGCACGCAAGTTTCAACATTTCTTGGTTTACTTTGAAAAACGCTTCAATGTCCGCGTCCACGTACTCCGCACCGACGTCGGTGGTGAGTACGCAAACGTCGACTTGTTCTGTCGGGAGACTGGCGTCGCACGACAAATTACAGAAGCCAACAACCAAGCCGGCAACGGCGAAGCCGAGCGCATGCAGCGTACCGTGATGAACATGGTCAGGTGCAGGCTGATCGGTTACGCATTACCGCTGAAGGTTTGGGGTGACGCTGCCGAGTACGCCGCCTACGTCCTCAACCGCATGCCCACGAGAGCCAATCTCAAACGCCAAGCGCCGCTCACCGTCCTCGCGGGAAGCACTCCTGACCTAGCTGACGTTGTCACGTTCGGCTCTCCGTGTACGCTGTACCGCGATCCAAAGAAGAATTCCCTCCAGAGCCGCGGCACACCTGGGCTTATCATTGGAAAGCACGAGGAAACGGAAGGTTTTCAAGGTCTACACCCTCTCCAAGGAACACATGGACGTGGACGTCGAAGGAGCGTCGTTGCTTCCCAGCAAAGGACCAGGCACACCAGAAATGCAAACCGCCAGAAGCTTCCAGTCCCTTGTTGACAGCCTGCTGTGGATCGCTCGCTGCACACGACCAGACATCGCGTACGCGGTGCAGCGTGCGACCCGTCGACGTTTTGCGTCTACGCAGCATGACCTCCGCCTTGCCAAGCGTATACTCAGATATCTTGCTGGGACAGCGAGCGAGAAATTGCGCATGCATGGAAAGCCCGACGCGTCAGCCCAGGTGGAGCTTAGCGCGTACACCGACGCGGACTTTGCCGCGGACAAGACAACGAGAAAGTCGATAAGCGGGGCCGCCATCCACGTCGACGACATGCTAGTGAGCTGGCACTGCAAGCAGCAAGGGGTGGTGGCGTTGTCAGCCGCCGAGGCAGAATCCGTGGCTGCTGCTGTCGCTCCTGGGTGGGAAGGAGCTACTGAATGAGCTAAAATTCGACATCATCGCGCCAATGACGGTGAAAATCGACAACCAAGCCGCCATGAAACAGATCGACAACGAGGTCACGAATGCGTCGTCAAAGCACGTGGACGTCAAGTTCAAGTTTGTTCGTCACACTGTACGCGATGGTGCGATCAAGGCGGAATAGGTCGGCTCCAAAGAAAATGTAGCGGACCTACTGACGAAGGCGCTCCCAGCCTGGAGCTCCGTGATGCCATCGGGCTGCACTAGCAACGGGTTGACACTCGAGCAGCACTTGCGAGCACCGGCCGGACGCCACTCACTGGAAGGAGTGTTGGAAGTGCAGATGACTGGGCATCCAGCCGGTTTGCGATGGCGAGGCAGCGTGTGCAACGGTGGAAAGCGAAGCTCGACCCTGGCGGTGCGGTGAGTGTGTGACTAGGATGAATGGTCAGGAAGGCTTGAGCTTGGAGCACGGTCGTAAGCGCAAATCAATACACAGTCTTACTTTTCCCGAGCTTCGGCCGGCATCCTAGACCCTCGAATAGTCGTCAAGGCTGAGGATATCAACATCGACAAAATCGAGGCGCGCGAGTTCTCTGAGGGTGATGTGATCGTCTTCACGTAGCGAGAGCTGTCTGTCGACCGTCTGTTATTCTCCATTCGATTGAGAACTGCAGTCTATTTTAGACCGACGAATTTCCCGTCGAGTTTGTCTCGTGGATTTCCAAGCCTGGGATAAATTAGTTCGAATAGAAGCTAAATATGGGAGAATACGTATCGGGTGTCAGAGCTCTGCATGTGTGACGTATCTGTGAAGAGGAGGACCTTGTGGTCGGAGCTGCCGTAGGAACCAATCGAACGAGAGACTCTGGGAGTGCCCCGAGAACGGACAATCGATTTGCTGGACCTGCACGACATGCCGCATAGCCAGTACGGGAAATCCCCTTCATGGGCGCTAACCGCGGAGAGCTCACGCAACCAGCGTCGATAAAGGTATTAAAGCACAGCCCAAGAGACGGAGAGGCAATCCCACCAGATCGTCAAGCCTGAGTGAACATATCCCGCCAGCGCATCAAGCCTGACCAAAGATCTCTCGCCAGCGAAGACCTTCCGACGGAGCCAAGCCTGAGCGAGCTCCTGGCATCCAAGTCGGAGCCGCAATTGAAGTCTTGGCCTCAAACCCAGTTCCCAATTTTAGGGAAGGGAAGCAACATCAGCGAATTTCTGCGCATGAATCTGCGCATGAGTTTAATCGACTCTCGCCCATGTGGTCGGCAAGCCGCACGCGTTTCTATAGATACAACAAGGAAGAGGAAGTAGAGTGTCGAGCCTGCTCAAGACCAAGAACTTCAGCGAGCTAGCAGATCAAAATTGTGTTTCTTTTGTTACTGTCAATCATATCACAAACATCCACGTTGTTCCTAATGCCAAGCTCACCTTGCGTGGCTCGCTGTATTCCACCATCCCTTCGAAGCCATCACTAGGTCTAATGCTCAGTTCGGCAGCGACGCAGCCATGTACAACGCCCATGCACGCGTCAGTCCGTCGTCCATCTTGGCCTTCTGCAGCACGGCGAGAGCCGTGGCTTTGTCCACCATCGCATAATTGGTCATCAAGATCGACAGCCAACTGTTGCTCGTGTCTTGCTGCGCGACAATCTTCTCCTTGGACAACACCTGCTCCCATTCTTCCTGCACAAACTGCTTGGTGCGCACAAACTCGGTTACCGGCGAGACCGGCAGCATCTGGATGCCGTGGATGCAATACTTCTCGGCGCTGAACCACGTCGCGTAGTCCACCTTGTTGTCGAAGAAGATACCTGTGACTTTGTTGGGACGGAAGTTGGTCGGATGCACCTGGCTCTGGCTCTCGATCAAAAAGTACGTCTTGATGGCGTGCGCATTCAAGCGCGTCATGAGCTTGCCCACGCTTTGCATGGCCTGGTTCGACGTCGCCTTTCCGTACATGTACATGCCGAACGCGAAGTTGATGTCCTCGGACGTGCTCTCTTCATCCTTACCGTCCGCCAACGGCGTCACGCCGTGCGAGTATGAATGACCGCGGAACCAGTCGAAGGACCGGAAGCGCGGGAAGGATTGCTCAGAGCGGTCGTAGTTGGCCACGTCTTGCACAAGCAGGTTGGTCATAGCGTTGAGCTTGCTGAGTTCCGACCACGTCGGATCCAAGCGATTGATGATCGCTGACGCGTAGATCCAGTAGCCGTAGTGGAAGTGGTGGTCGTTGTACATGGTGTTGCCAAAGTCAGCATTCAAATCGTTCTTCTTGAATCCTTCCGAGCTCACCACACCTCCATACACGCGATCGTACTGCAACTTGTTTGTCCAGCCGTTGGTCACGTATGGCGCCATCACCTTGCGCAGCTTGCTCAGGCACGTCTGCAACAAACTCATGTCCGAGCCCACGATGGCCGAGTCGCTGGCCATGAGACACAGCGATGCGTACTTTTGCGCGGCCTTACCGTTGAAGTAGTAGCTGCCACCCACGGGGATCGCCCACTCGCCGGTCGTGATATCATTGCGCAGGTGCTCGAGGATATGCTGCTTGCGGACCACATCCGCAGACAGCTTGCGCGTCGGGTAGAGATCCTCGGGCACGGGCTGGGTCTCGTGCAGCTTCCACACGGGCGGTTGAGTCAGCGTCGTGTAAGCCTGTAGCGCACCACGTGTGGTTGAAAATGCCGTGAGACCTTCCACCTTGCGCGCAGATGCTGGGTCGATGCTCTCGATGTGATGCGGCATCGCATACTGCAGCAAACCGTTGGTACAGTCACCATGCGTCTGCCAGAGGAACGAATAGGCCGAGTCACTATCAAGACTGACGGAGGCRCCATCAGCGACGCACATCTTGTGCTTGTCCAAAGCATCTTCCGCCACGTCCGTCACGGCCAGTGCCGCACGGAGCACGCCGTCAAACACGGCTGTGCTGCGCAACACCGACCCGCCTTCCACCTTCCACGTGATTTCTTTCTCAGCTGTGGCATCCGACGTCAACGCGTACACGAGCCATTTCTGTCCATTGTTGTACGAGATCGAGAATTTGGTTCCACGCCACGTCGACTGGGAAGTGGGCGCCTTGCCGTTGATGCTCGTAATGGCTGATGTTGACATCAGCTTTGGCGACACGCCCGTGTAYCGCGCTGTCACGTATGCTGCACCGCTTGTGAAGGTAGACTCGAGCTTGGCGCTGTCGCTCGTTTGCATGCGGACGTTGACGCCAATGTCGGCCCAGTCGACGATCTGGAACGTGGGCTTCGTGGTCCACTCCTGCGCCGAGAAAATGAACTCATGCACGATGCCGTGTGCGTAGTAGCGGTTGGCTCCGCTGTTGCCTGACGAGCCACCGCTCACGCGACTGCGGTACGGATAGCTCACCGCCAGGCCATACGGCGCCACATCGGCCACGACCTGGAGCGCGTACGGGTTGGCCCAGATGGGCTGGATGGTCGAACTTTTGTCATGCGCGATGATGTTGCCCCACCAGTTGTTGGTCGGGATGGCGCGGTTGCGGATCGATGCTGGGTCCAAATACTTGGGCGGACAAAACGACGTCATGGCGTCCGTGGCTTCCAGCAGCGACGACGGTGGATTGAGTGCCTGCACGAAGAACTGCGACGACGACGATGACAACACTGACGATGACACGTCGTCGGCGGCGCTGGTGTTTGGCGCTGGAACAAGCCCCCATCCATTCGTCATGCCTGGATAGAACCCACCAGACGTGGATGTAGGCATGGGCACTGACATCACGTCATCTGTGGATGTAGGCGTGGGCACTGGCATCACGTCAGACGCGGGCGTTGGAACGGGCATCACATCGTCCGCAGCAGCGGTGGAAGTGAGCAGGAACGCAGGAACACAGCACGCCACGGCTGCAACAGCGGCGGTCTTCATCGTGCTCACGTCGAGATGCTGCTGTACAAGAGCGGAAGCTGGCTAGCTGACTGGCTGGATGGTTGTGGGGGACTCGGCCAACTGCAGAATGAGATGTCTGAGCTGCGCAGCGCAGAGCGCCATGGCCGTGGCCGATTCGCTGCACGTTCGGATTGTCCACGTCCGCACGCATCGGTGCCCGGGAAGCGCAACGCAGGCTCCTCATCACCTTGCGCAGCCGCGGGCAAGGACCACGCTTGCGCCAGCGTGCAACCACGGTGCGCTCGACTGCGAGCGGCCCGTGTCCGCCATTGGCATCAGCGCCATTGTCGTCCGCGTTTGCGTTGATCCATCCGCTCGCAGGATCCACGAAGCCAACTGTTGAAGTAGATATTGAAGTCCATAACTGGTCTCAATATATCACTGAACTGAACTGAAGCCAACTGTTGCAACAAGATTTGCACCGAACGCACTGTGCTCTGCTGGGTATGGCGAGGGTCACACCAAGTGTTGCAACGCACTCGCAGCGCGACGATCATGGTCGTGGTGATCGCATCGAGCTCGTTCGTCGATGCTTCCCGGTGCCAGGTGAACCACCTGGTCCTCTTCGTCAAACGTGCTGCGGTGCTCTGGTCGATGGCACAACGAGTGGAGCGCAGCTGCGGTAGGAGCTCGGGGGGGGGCGTACAACATACTTGAGAGCGCGTGGATAGGAATCTGGTCACAAAGCACCAGGTGCTGTGTAACCACCGAGTGAGCCCGCAGTCGCTGCGGTGCGTGAGCTTCTGTCTGAAACTTGCGCCTTCGATTCCTACTGAGCCTCAACGAATGCGCCAACTGGATCGGAATATTGAGCGCTGARAGCGGGGGGAGCGACACGATGAGGCTCGATGGACACGACGCACCCGCGGCGCCGATGTCGAAGATTGACATAAACTGCCAGGGAACCCAGGATCAGAGGTTGTACCGATGTGTCGAATGTGCAATCAGTAATCCTCCAGCCTGTCCTTCATGAAGATTCGAGGAAAATGCAGCTCGATTCAGGAGAATGGACCAAACTTGTTACAGACTTGTTGGTCATCGTGTTGCCATGAGCTGATCGACAAGTCACTTCCGGCGGCATGGCTGCTTGGTTGCCAATCCACGGCGTCATTGAACATTCTCCCGAGCCGCATGCTAGTCAATACATCCAAGAATCCACTTGCACGAGAAGCCATTCTCGCCAAACGCGAGTGTGGGTGACGATCGACCCCCTACTCATGATAACTGACACTCAAGCACTGACATTGACAAGCCATCGCGACCGCTCTCATTTTTTCGATCGGAGATTTCATGTCGTGAAGAGCCAGCAGCACCGCTTCGCTTGCATTCGTGCACAGCCAATGCAACCAGCGAGGAAGATGTGCTTTCGCCCATTCACTTAGCTGATCGACGCAATCCAAGCAAACTGCGTGAGCACTCACGCCATTGCGGAACTGCCTCCACATGTTGCCAACGCGCTCGGATTTTCCTCGCGGTCACGACGCACAAAGATCGCGTCGCAGCTGACACCCGACTGGATGATCGGTTGCTCACATGCTCCCATGATGGCGACCTGACCAAGAGCCGCCAGTGAGGCGGTGCACAGCTATTGCAGTGTGCTGCAACCTTGCATGCAAAATGTGGCGTCAAGTCGATCCGCGACATGTGTTTTCCCGGAACTCAGATTAACATGCACAACGACGGCTGAAGCGGGCAAAATGATCAACCGTTCTCTTTGCACCATCCAAGCCACCGACAATCAAACAGAGCCACCACAAGTATTGTGTGTGTCTGCGAGTCTCTGTCTGTTCATGCTGACACCGTGAGGGAGGCAGCAGTTGTGTCATTTCACTCGCTCTCGAGCAAGTCTTCCACTCCATCGCAAACAAGCAAGTCGACCAAGTCACTCCAACGCACAGTCATGGGCTCCTACCTYTCCATCGTCAACAACACACCAGACGAGTGGCTCTGTCGCATCGGTCCTGACGAGAAGGCGCTCAAGATCGCAGGCATCATCGTCACCGCACTGGGCACACTCGCAGCTGTCATCGCCACACTGGGTGCTGTGGCACCTCTCACAGCGGCCATCGGCGCCACAGCCATCACCGTCATGGGTGTATCCGGCACGGCGCTCGAGCTCATCGGCGCCACGTCAACGTTTGCGGTCGGCRTCACCAAGGGCGTCACTGACGATCTAGTCAGCAAGGGCTTCACGTACCTTCCTGCTGGCGACAAGATGCGCTCCAAGAAGCTGACGCTCTCACTCTGGCAGCAAGGCACGTGTGTCCGTACGTACGCCGTCAACGAACGCGTGGTGCGCACCGAGACGYTGTACATGCGGCCGATCTTCACTGGCGCCACGGCCGACTCGAACCGTGACCACGACATCCAATGGTGGATCAACAAGCATGGCGTCGAGACGAAGGACGTGATGGCGAAGCCAGGTCCAGCCCCGGCGCCACGCGACGGTAGCAACAACAACAACAATAGCACCCGCCCAGGTCAAGACAACCACAACAGTAGCAGCATTGATGACCACGCAAATCACGAAAGCAATCGCAAGGACGGCAACAACGACCAAGCTGGTGCTGGCTCCGTCAAGCCGATCATGATTCGCTCGGATGCCCGCGAGCTGGAAGAAACCGAGCCGAACCAAGCAATGAAGGTGTTTCGGGCCAGCGAGACAGATGTTGGTGCCTTGGAACTAGTGGCCGGAGATACTGTGGTGATTTATGGGCCGCAGCAGTAAGGATTACTACTTATGATGCTGGAAGCTCATGTCGCACTGAAGATATACCTTGACAATATAGGCTGGTTAGGTTGGTTATTCATCTTCTAACTCATTTGGAAATCTCGACTGATCGCATTCTATCAGAGAAATTGACGCACTATCGAACGTGCGTCTGCAGCGCAGTTGGAACTTGAGCATATCCGCTGCGACAGCATCCCATCGATGCAGCAGACAGCCAACCAACCCACCTCAGATCTGATCCGCTCAGTGTTTGGGGCAAACTCGACGACTGCACCGGCTAGTGTGGTGTCAGTCGTGCAGCCACCGCGCATAAAGGTGCGATCGAAGCACCAGAACTAAATACATCGCGGAGGTGCTAGACCATTGATGTTAATTCCTTCCCGATGACAGCGGTGAGCACACCCGCAATAGTGCTGCTCGTGCGCGTGTTGTTGTTGTTGGAACTCGAGTATATTACGTCCTAGAGTGGACCTAATACCACTCGGTACCTATAAAAATAGCAGGCCTTCTTGGAAGCCTCGTCCGAGGCAGCATCGAAAGCTGCTGCTCCGCGCATTCGGTCATATCCGCCGAATGTTCAACGTCATTGTGGAGAAAACTTTAGATCTTGTTGTGAAGTGGCGTCGTGCCATTGGTCGAGAAGTCGGAAATCTGTTTGTCCTTTGCCCAATTGGCGGCGGTATCGGCCCTTTTGTTGAATGCACGGAGGTGATGGTTCCAGGAGACAACCTGGAAGTGATCCAGCAGATCCAGTATTTGGCTTCGAGGTGGTGAGCTTTCGGGTGGAGGTGTTGAGCCGTGAATTTCGAAAGTTAAGTTTTCTTCCCAACCAAAGTTAAGTTTTCTTCCCAACCAAGTTTTCTTCCCAACCAATTCAACCAAAGTTAAGTTTTCTTCCCAACCAATTCTTTCTCCCATGTTCAAACCGTGGCATCGCATGCATGTTTGTTACATGTTACGTATCATATGTTTATAACTACGTTTCATGGGCAGTAGTACAGTATTGCCGTTAAAAATTCGACGGCTCCTTGAATCAGGATTGTTGCTGCAGAATCAGATCTGCTCCGCTCAGTGTGGCTGAAAATCGAACGTTTGGTGGCGCCACGTCACAACTCACGTCGTCACATGAGCCCCAAGCACAGCTTCGAGGGAGCGGCGATCGATGTCGACCCCACGCGCTGTGTCCGAGTCGCGGCCACCACCGCAGTTCATAACCCCGCCAAAGCGGTTGTCTGTCCGTTGGGTGTGCATGGCTGGCGGTGGAACCGCACCGCACCATCCGGATCGAAGCCAGCACCAGCTGGTCGAACGGATCCCGTCAGCGAATGTGCACTGTGTGGAGACCCACTGAAGGGCTCTGTGGCTGCACGTGTGCACGCCGTGTTCTGCAAGCAACGCCTGGGGCTGCAGATGCAGCCACAAGACACTGAGACGCTGCGGACGTTGGCGCAGGTCTCGACACGCCTGAAATCTCAAGGATCCGGACCATCTGGATCTGTGGTCGTCCAAAATCTCGACACCAAGAATGGCAAAGCACACAATGGACAGCACGAAGATGAATGGATGGAAGTCGCCACTCGCTGCCATGATCCATCGGTTCAAAGCAAGCGGAGGATCGCTCCACGGAGAGTGCATTTGCTACAACCTCAAGTTCGGATTCGGACCCCGTCGAAGGAGGCTGCAGTCAGCAGTGCCAGGTCGTTGGTGTGGACACACTCGGATAGCCCCGGGTGGCGACGTCAGCGTCAGCGCGTGAAGCAGATGGTTAATGAAGAGTCGCCAGACGCCTTCGCTCAACGAGGAACATGCGATCGTGTTTGCAGGCTTTGAGGAGAACGTTCACAGAGTGAGGTAATAGCGCGAGTGCACGGTGTCTTTTGCAAGCAACGCCACGGCGTGGAGCTCCTCCCAGACGACGGTGTTGTCTTAAAAGATATGGCAAGGAGGCGCAATAACGCGCTATGTCAAGTCCACGTTGGATCGCACGATTGACCCCCCAGCAAAACGTGACAGAAGATTACCATTTCCAGCATTACCGTTGATCGAAGTGCCTTCCTCGCAGTGACTGCCGTTGTATTGTTAGTCCGAAGCACTGTTTTCGTCGTTGACTTTGACTGCGGGCTTCTTGACGTTACGATGTCGCTCGACGAGCGCGACTTCTGCTCGAATACGCCGATCCTTTCGAACCAGCAGCACAGCCAAGATAATCGCCGCGAGGACACTCAAGACGCTAACTGGGATCGTAAGTGCCATTGGTGGTCCAAACGACAGCCGATATACTGTCCCGTTGCGTGTCATCGCCCCCGCCAAGGTTGGCAAGTGCAGCGTGCAGCGGGGGCCACCCCAGTACTTGGTCGTGCATACACAACGCGCGAGATCTCCGCAACGGCCAGTGCGAAACCGTATCCAGTCAGTCCTTGCGATCGTGCAGTCGTCATGGTGATGGCACGAGGCCCCTCCGTGAACGTCAACGTGGCGATTCCAGTTGTCTTCGTAGTCATCGCGATGATTAAGAATCCATTGTCTTGTCGGGTGAGTCGGTGGGTCGCACCCGATCGCCATCCGCGAGTTCTCACCAACGTCCTGATAAAGTCGAACGTAGTCGATCTTCATGGCCATCGGGAAGCCACTACAGATGCGGTTGGCCAGTGCATCCGTGCCGTCGCCTCGACATGGACGACCGCTGTTGGGTGGTGTCGTGCCCCAAACCCCGGACAGAGCAACATTGAGTATGATGTACATGGGTTCTTCGGGCACGAGACGGACGACATTGGTCTTATACGCGTCCTGCGGTGGCGATCTGATACTCGCACCAGGGATCTCGAAGACGGGCATGCCTTCTACCATCCACCGCACGTATCCTTCGTCACCAGTCACCCATTCAAGCTGGTACACGACAAATGACGTGTATACGCCAACGTGGACGCCCCAGTTGGCAGAAATAGCGTCCATTTGGTAGCTGAACGGTGCCATAACGTTGTGCTGTGGAGCCTGAGGTGAACGAGGCGCTTGGCAATTCGGGTCGGTGCTGTCAGGATCACAGAGAAAAGAGCCTGTGTAAGCATTTATCACGGCAAAACAAGTACCTCGTGAATTGATGCCCCAGCGACGCCCACGGCGGCGGTTGCCGTCCATAAACGCCAAGTCACCACTCACATCGTGAGAAGCTGGGCACGTGCCGAGATCGCAGGTGTTGGCCTCGACACCGTCTACCAAGGCTGCAACAACGTCTCGATACGCTTGCTTCGCGGTTGCGTTCGCCTTGCACAAGTCGTTGGCCCCATAGCGCAAGCCCTGATACCACGTACGATGGTGACGTTTCCTGTACAGCTCCGTGGGGACTCCGGGCAAGTTGGCACCAGGTGTCTGGCACGTCTGCGAGTACATGCATGTGTGCAGATCGCTGGGGAAGAGCGTGTTATTGACTGGGAGGCGTCGAAAATTCTTGGCCATGCCTGGGCCAATCTGGATCGACGAGGAAATGTCGGTGCCCCCGCCTTCGAGGATATCAATTTCTGGTGCTCCGCGACCTTGGAACGGATGCATCCCTGATCCTGGATCAGCATCGCACGCGCTGATGCGTTGGTTACTTGCGTTGAAGACACTGGCATTACATTCATTGTACGAGAAGGGCCACATGCGGTTTGTGGATGCACTGAAGATAGCGCGACCTAGGTTACCCATAAGCCAGATGCCTGGCCACGTGGGATAATACTCCTTCACCTCCACCCGTGCCGTGGAGTCACCACGCTCGATGTCTGGGTTGCGTACGGACTTGCTGGTGGCGCCAGGCAATTGTACGCGAAGCTCGACCATACCACTCTGGAAACAAAATTTGTTCCACGATTGCAGCATCGCCGAGCGATAATAGAAGGTCGCGTTGGTGAATCCTGGAGGCCGCGTGTACATGTTGTACACCGATACCGTGGAGACCTCGTCGACGACCTTGATCTGCAGGTAGCACAGCCGCTGCTGACTGGTACGGGGATCAGCGTCATCACATTCGATAGAGCTCATATTGTGGGAATACAGCTCCAGTGCCCCGTTGACACCGTCGGGTTTTTCCAGAGACGTCCAGACATGATCTTGTCCAGCCAGAAATCGCCGCTTGGGATCATTGAACTCATCGCTCATGACCAATGTCCACCTGTTGCCGCGAGAGCTCGTGTACTTGTAGGCATCTGGTGGTGTTGCGGTGTCTACCCACGGGCGAACACCAGAGTGAGCTGGCGGATGCATTAAGTCAGGTGTAGCTTGGACGATATCATTCAGCAAACCTACAACACTGAGCAGTTGCGACAACTTGGCTTGGTGCCAGCGCATCTTGTTGTCTTGCACAATAAGTTAGAGATCTTGCGCATTAGTCAGTTGGGCGCGTGGGACATGGCACTAAACACGCCCCTGTTGGTGGGACCCCGAGTTAACGGCAAAGCTGGCCACGTCTTCAAGCGCGCAATCGAACTGAACGACAAAGGCATCCACTTCCCCGTTTGGGGCACGTGTCTTGGATTCCAATGGCTCGTTCAACTCGCTGCTCAGGACCTAAGCGTTCTTCAGAAGGATCAATTCGATTCCATGAACCTGTCGCTACCGCTTGAGTTCACATCGGAGGCGCGGACAAGTCGATTATTGGGCGGTGCCAGTGCTGAGCTTTATCGCTGGATGGCAGAAAAACCGCTCACGCTCAACAACCACCATGATGGTATCACGATCAATCAGTTCGCCAAGTTCCCGCATTTGACCGAGTTCTTCGATGTGCTGGCAGTCAATCATGATCGCAAGGGTCGCGATTTCGTATCAGTTGTGGAGGGAAAGACGTATCCAGTATATGGCGTGCAATTCCATCCTGAAAAGAACTTGTACGACTACGTCGAGAACGCCGACGGCACCCCGTACAAGGTTGTTGACCACTCGTTCGAATCCATTGTCATGGCCCAATACTTTGCCAATTTCTTCGTACAAGCCGCTCGGAAGAACTCGCAGCACTTTGCGAACGCTTCCGACAGACAAGCGTTGCTCATCAATCATCACCACACGGTGTTCACGCCATGGCCCGAGCTACCGGAAGCGTATTTCTTCTACGATTTCCCCAAGGCCAACAGCTCTACTGGTGTGGTGTAATACGTAAAGCACACAATACTTGATTGATATCCTTTTCCTGCATTCTTCTGAGCACAACTCGTTCAATTGCTGCATTCCCAGAGATTTCAGCGATTTGTCTCCAGATTATGGCCGCGCGGTTGTGGCTCACGAACCGCTTGTGCTTACTCTGCATTTCGACGCCAAGTACAGCGACTCTGTGGACCACCACGTCGGTTGTTTCCATCACAAATGACTCGCTTCACGCTCGCTCTCCTCGCCACGTTGTGTGTTGCGGTGGCACAAGGCCAGCAACAACCGTCCAGCGGTATGCTGCTCGACATTGGGTCCAAGCACATTGCGGGCGACGCGACCGCGCTCATCAACAAGAACACGGTGGCTGACAACAATAATGTGGCCATCGCGCGTAGCAACATCGCGTTCACACAGAGCGACCAGTTGTCGAAGGAAGCAGATGAGATGCCCCGTCGTCCGCAGGGCGAGGCGTCAACGGACGTGCCACCGGGCGTGAYATTGATGACGACAGCGGACCCACTGAAGAAGCCAGGCAGCCGAACCGAGCAATACTACGCAGGCGGTGGTGGCTACTACCCTGGTGGGTTCCGTTACCGCTTCTACGTCGCGTATCCAGGTGGATATCGCTATGGCTGGCGCTATCCGTTGTGGTATTGGCGCATGTACGCTCCGACGCTGTACTCGATGTATGGTCCGTGCCTGTACGGTCAGGAGTTTGGCGACTTTTACTACTGCTGAGCAGATTGTTTGTTCCATGCGCACGGAAAAGTGAATTGAGCGTGAAAACGACCGTGTGTGTGTAGGTAGTGAAGAGTGAGTAAATACACGATTGATGTCAGTGGTATTAGCCTTTGTCGATCGCTTGCAATCGCAAGCGTCCATCGCAACGATCGCAAGTTGTCTGGGCACCGTCTTATCGGTCGTGGGGAATTTCTCGAACAAGTAGACTTGTGGTAGTGCGGGAGCCATGGCCGTAGAGGTCGGGTAGTTCTCGATGAATGCGGCGCGACGCGGCTTGGGGTCCGCGAAGTGCTGTGTGTTCTTGCGGGCTTCCTACAAGAAAACGTTGGCAACGTAATTCGCCTCGTACGAGTGGTCGATCACCTTGTACGGTCGGTCGTCATCGTAGTCGGCAAAGTCGTACACATTCTTCTCAGGATGGATGAGGATGCCATAAATTGGGTAGTGCTTGGCTTCCATGGTGGAGACGAAATCGCGACCGTTGCGATCTTTGTTGACGGCCAGCACGCTATAGAAGTCGGTGAGTTGCGGGAAACGAGCACAGTGCGCGGACGTGACGCCATCGTGGTGGTTGTTGATGGTTAGTGGTTTGGTGGTCAACCAGGTGTTGATGTCGGAAACGGCGCTGCCGACCAGGCGACTAGAGCGCGCGTCGTCGGTGAACTTCAACGGCAGGGAGAGGGCCATGGCGTCAAAGTCTGCTCGACCGGTGGTTGTACGGGATTTGGGATGACACGACCACCGGCAGCCTGGATCCATTGGGCGTATGCGGCTGCGATGTAGTCGCCTTCGGTGCCGTTGAAGAGGGGAAACTCGCCCTTTGGAATCGGCTGCGCGAAGATACCGATGACAGGACAACACCAGCGGTTTCACTCGCGTGCACGACGAACGACGCAGCCGCGAGAATGGCTGTTAGCAGGGAGTTGGAACATGGTTCTTGGCTCCTGATCAACTGAGGCTGGGATGCTGGAGTGGAGAAGTCGTGACACCCGTTGAACGTGTTCGGAGATGCAAACAGGATCCCCGCAGCGTGTGAGGTTGTGGTGGCTTCACGAATGAAATGTGAACAACGCCAGGTGCAGAAGCTGACTTGTGTGCAACGAAAAATGATCCGTTGCCGCTCGCATTGATGGGGCACATCTGGTGGGTGACTTGTGGCCAGCTAATCATTCTGCCCGCTCATGCAAGTGCTCACAGTCAACGACACGAGTTGTTCATCTGAAGTCCAGTGGGTTGAGACCGGCTCGAGGTGTCCACTGTCATGGTGCACACTTGTGCGCGAGCACCCGCAAAGTAGCCCTCGCACCATAACGAATTCACGGACTGGCGTCCAATGACGACCAAGGTCCCGCACCCCGGAAGATCTAGGCGATGACGTCAGCGGGTTCTTCTTCGGAAGCTCACCACGCGGACACGTCATAGATGGACAATAGAAGGTGGCTCGTCTCTTCTGTAAGGCGCACAATACACGTATATTGAGGACGGATTATCTGACCTCCAATATCTTGTAGAAGTTAGCTACTGAACGGCGCCCTTCAGCTCGCTGAAGAATTTGATCCGATGCTAAATGCTGGAGGATTCTGCTGGGAACGGCACGTGGTGCCGTGACGTGTGCGGACGTATAGTGGTCTAGAGCCCAGTTGGCACGTCCGCCATCCTGTTGTAGTTACGCCGCTGATGCCGCCATGTGCAGACTTGTAGTCCCTTTCGAAGATGGTGGGCGACGTTGTACAGATCGCGCAGCGCGGCCTGGCGCGGTGGACGCCCCTTGAGCATTGCCTGAACGATGAATTGGCTGTCGCCGACAACAACGTACTGCTGGATTACCTGGGCACGACAGAAAGACAGACCGTTGAGGAGCGCATGAAACTCCGCCACATTGTTTGTCGCTTCCCCTAGATGGGTGGCTGCCGCCCACACGATCGTTGCACTGGAGCTACTGGCACGGACGAGGATGGAGCCGGTACCTGCAGGACCAGGGTTGCCACGCGCAGCCCCGTCAAAGAAGAGGATCCATTGATCGGTTCCGCTGGGAGGCAGCTGTGGGGGCTCGTTATCGTTGACTAGGGCTGTTATCGCCTCTTGAAGCCGTGGCGACAGCGACGATGTGCTGGACAGGCGTGCATGTTGTAGCGCGGTGATGACGAGTGCATCTTCTTGTTCGGTGTTGCCGATTTCGTTCCATTGGATGAACCACAGCGTCCGAAGCACGGCTAGCACCATGGCCTTCATTGCCATTGCCATTCATCATCAACGTCTCGAAGGATCACCTCGGGAAGAGACTGATAGTGATGACAGAGGCAACGTGCAAAGCCCCGCGTTGATGCTGCAAATGCAAGAACATCGTGGATCCATTCGCGAGGTTGCGATCCATCGGCGAATACGCAGTTCTTCATCATCTTTAAATTTGAATTGAACGTGGATGGATGGTCCACGCGCATCTGTTAGTGGGTCAGCCACCACTCTAGGGTTTCAAATTGCAACGCTTTCAGCAACCGTCTAGCGGCTAGTCGTCAGTGTTGCGCTGACGACATTGGCACTCCTTCGGAACCGTCAGCGACTGCGATTGCGATCGGGCATCGCACTCCCTTTTTGTTCGAAACCTGGTTACGCACTCCGGCACTTCAGTTTCCAATCTTCGTGCAATCCGCCAGTCTCATTTGAAGTAGAAACAGAAGCCAAGAACCATGTTCCAACTCCCTGCTAACAGCCATTCTCGCGGCTGCGTCGTTCGTCGTGCACGCGAGTGAAACCRCTGGTGTTGTCCTGTCATCGGTATCTTCGCGCAGCCGATTCCAAAGGGCGAGTTTCCCCTCTTCAACGGCACCGAAGGCGACTACATCGCAGCCGCATACGCCCAATGGATCCAGGCTGCCGGTGGTCGTGTCATCCCAAATCCCGTACAACCACCGGTCGAGCAGACTTTGACGCCATGGCCCTCTCCCTGCCGTTGAAGTTCACCGACGACGCGCGCTCTAGTCGCCTGTTCGGCAGCGCCGTTGCCGACATCAACACCTGGTTGACCACCAAACCACTAACCATCAACAACCACCACGATGGCGTCACGTCCGCGCACTGTGCTCGTTTCCCGCAACTCACCGACTTCTATAGCGTGCTGGCCGTCAACAAAGATCGCAACGGTCGCGATTTCGTCTCCACCATGGAAGCCAAGCACTACCCAATTTATGGCATCCTCATCCATCCTGAGAAGAATGTGTACGACTTTGCCGACTACGACGACGACCGACCGTACGAGGTGATCGACCACTCGTACGAGGCGAATTACGTTGCCAACGTTTTCTTGTAGGAAGCCCGCAAGAACACACAGCACTTCGCGGACCCCAAGCCGCGTCGCGCCGCATTCATCGAGAACTACCCGACCTCTACGGCCATGGCTCCCGCACTACCACAAGTCTACTTGTTCGAGAAATTCCCCACGACCGATAAGACGGTGCCCAGACAACTTGCGATCGTTGCGATGGACGCTTGCGATTGCAAGCGATCGACAAAGGCTAATACCACTGACATCAATCGTGTATTTACTCACTCTTCACTACCTACACACACACGGTCGTTTTCACGCTCAATTCACTTTTCCGTGCGCATGGAACAAACAATCTGCTCAGCAGTAGTAAAAGTCGCCAAACTCCTGACCGTACAGGCACGGACCATACATCGAGTACAGCGTCGGAGCGTACATGCGCCAATACCACAACGGATAGCGCCAGCCATAGCGATATCCACCTGGATACGCGACGTAGAAGCGGTAACGGAACCCACCAGGGTAGTAGCCACCACCGCCTGCGTAGTATTGCTCGGTTCGGCTGCCTGGCTTCTTCAGTGGGTCCGCTGTCGTCATCAATRTCACGCCCGGTGGCACGTCCGTTGACGCCTCGCCCTGCGGACGACGGGGCATCTCATCTGCTTCCTTCGACAACTGGTCGCTCTGTGTGAACGCGATGTTGCTACGCGCGATGGCCACATTATTGTTGTCAGCCACCGTGTTCTTGTTGATGAGCGCGGTCGCGTCGCCCGCAATGTGCTTGGACCCAATGTCGAGCAGCATACCGCTGGACGGTTGTTGCTGGCCTTGTGCCACCGCAACACACAACGTGGCGAGGAGAGCGAGCGTGAAGCGAGTCATTTGTGATGGAAACAACCGACGTGGTGGTCCACAGAGTCGCTGTACTTGGCGTCGAAATGCAGAGTAAGCACAAGCGGTTCGTGAGCCACAACCGCGCGGCCATAATCTGGAGACAAATCGCTGAAATCTCTGGGAATGCAGCAATTGAACGAGTTGTGCTCAGAAGAATGCAGGAAAAGGATATCAATCAAGTATTGTGTGCTTTACGTATTACACCACACCAGTAGAGCTGTTGGCCTTGGGGAAATCGTAGAAGAAATACGCTTCCGGTAGCTCGGGCCATGGCGTGAACACCGTGTGGTGATGATTGATGAGCAACGCTTGTCTGTCGGAAGCGTTCGCAAAGTGCTGCGAGTTCTTCCGAGCGGCTTGTACGAAGAAATTGGCAAAGTATTGGGCCATGACAATGGATTCGAACGAGTGGTCAACAACCTTGTACGGGGTGCCGTCGGCGTTCTCGACGTAGTCGTACAAGTTCTTTTCAGGATGGAATTGCACGCCATATACTGGATACGTCTTTCCCTCCACAACTGATACGAAATCGCGACCCTTGCGATCATGATTGACTGCCAGCACATCGAAGAACTCGGTCAAATGCGGGAACTTGGCGAACTGATTGATCGTGATACCATCATGGTGGTTGTTGAGCGTGAGCGGTTTTTCTGCCATCCAGCGATAAAGCTCAGCACTGGCACCGCCCAATAATCGACTTGTCCGCGCCTCCGATGTGAACTCAAGCGGTAGCGACAGGTTCATGGAATCGAATTGATCCTTCTGAAGAACGCTTAGGTCCTGAGCAGCGAGTTGAACGAGCCATTGGAATCCAAGACACGTGCCCCAAACGGGGAAGTGRATGCCTTTGTCGTTCAGTTCGATTGCGCGCTTGAAGACGTGGCCAGCTTTGCCGTTAACTCGGGGTCCCACCAACAGGGGCGTGTTTAGTGCCATGTCCCACGCGCCCAACTGACTAATGCGCAAGATCTCTAACTTATTGTGCAAGACAACAAGATGCGCTGGCACCAAGCCAAGTTGTCGCAACTGCTCAGTGTTGTAGGTTTGCTGAATGATATCGTCCAAGCTACACCTGACTTAATGCATCCGCCAGCTCACTCTGGTGTTCGCCCGTGGGTAGACACCGCAACACCACCAGATGCCTACAAGTACACGAGCTCTCGCGGCAACAGGTGGACATTGGTCATGAGCGATGAGTTCAATGATCCCAAGCGGCGATTTCTGGCTGGACAAGATCATGTCTGGACGTCTCTGGAAAAACCCGACGGTGTCAACGGGGCACTGGAGCTGTATTCCCACAATATGAGCTCTATCGAATGTGATGACGCTGAT
>NSDO01000116.1:0-37291 GCA_002286825.1 Lagenidium giganteum
CCTTCAGCAGCAGATATGAGAAGAACTGGGAGCAATCAGTCTCAACGAGTATCATGCATGGACGCGGAAGAAATGTGGCACCTTCTACACAGCCAGCTCGAAAATGTGGCGGCACGTCGAGACGATGTGAGCGCGGTCGTCGCGTTGATCAATGTCGTGGCTATGACCGATCCGCTGGTGTGGATATGGTTGCGAACGAGCGACCACCATGTCGCTTGTTGTCGTAATGTTAACAACGACGACGTGGTTTTGCTTCCGRACTCGACAGTGGCCGCTGAAGTGAATGGCGCGTTTCAGATGGAGCAACTATGCATGATTCGCACTCGAGAACTGAATTGGTCAGATCTCATTCAGTGCGGCTGACACCGAATGCAGTATTCGTGAAGCCCCATTATGCCGGCTAGGAGCCGCTAGCGGGCTCATGAGCCGACTTCGATGTAACGACTCGACTAGTATTCCATTTGGTTTACTACGCTTGCGTCACGATACTGCTGTGTAGCTTCAGGAGTACGGAGTTGTACTCCGGTGTATTCCGAGTTTGGGCAAACGGCGACAAGCCGCTCGAGCTGGTACCTTCACAATGACTGGTTACCAATCAGCCGGACACCCACGCATCAGTTCGCGTCAGCACCACCCGCCCGGGAGCGGCCACAGTCTCTTTGCGTGCCGCCAGATGTCTCCCCAATGTGATGCGGTGTAGGCGGCCTTTTTGCTCTCGCTTCATGCCGCTCCCAGCAGCGGTGGAGGAGCGCTCAGCTGCCTCGCACGCCGAAGGTAACATGCGGTCTCACAGCCGCGTTCGATGGCTGATGCTGCGGTACTTCAACGCAGCAATGTCCACTGGACGTCAATTCGGCCGACGATGAGCGCCGTCATGATGTTGCACCGGGATCTACGGCCGCTCGCTGCATCGAGCTGCTGTTGCGTTTTTTGCGGCATTCTTGTCGCAATTTTAAGCTCTCTGCTTCAGAACGCATTTTAGGTCGAGGTCGCTGAAATGATCCAAACCTCTCTTCTCCATTATATCTGAAAATACAGGCATACAGATATAATTGGACGTGTCCTTGCGCAGCGGCAGGTGCTATTGCAGGTTCCAAGTATCAGTAGAGAAACCATTCTAACAGAAGCCGATGACCGTGCGCACGCTGCTGGTGGGCAATTCCGTAAGCGCGTTGCCGCGTGCAACCACGAAGTCATCAGCAATATCACCCTTGGCTGCCCGATCATGTCAACGACGGTGCCAACAGCGAACTGCCGTGTACGATCACGATCTCCCGCTCTCATGGACAAGGTTGGTGCTATCCATGATACCCTACGTCCTACTGTGCTCGGACATTCCTCGCTCTGGCGCCGGCATTCGTGACTACGAATCCAAGTACGCCATGATCGAGCCGGACGTGCTGCAGTTCTACGGTCCCTGGAGCTACTCGCTGCTGAACCGAGCTCCTGATGCCCCCGCGAACGAAACGGTGCGCTTGTGGAACTACAAGTACGAGACGACTTCGGTTGTGATGCGGGCGTTTGCCAAGCACTTGAACGTATCGGCGTTCCCAGACTGCTTGTTTTATCGTGAGAAGTGTCTGGGTGAGGCAAATGACAAATTAAATGCGTCGACCGCCTTCACGATGCTCGACGCACTTGTCGATCAAATTGCCTCCAGATCCAATCAAGATGCACGGCCCCCGAGGCCGATTGTAGTCAGAACAAGCAGCAGGTACTGGGACCGCATCCACCACTACATCTTGCCTCACCTATTCGTGAGACCTGTGTGGCGCACAAGCCAAGCGTTCTACTTCGCGCCACGTTACCTCGATAGGACACGGCAAGTGAACCTTTGTCAATGCAACAAGCGGCGCTGCCTCAACGCTTGCGACGACCTGTGGATGAAATACAGTCGGACGTGCCAGAAGGCAGATACCAGCTGCGCAGCCATCGGCGATGTACCTAATCACGTGAGGAGCCGACTAGCAACTTACCAAGCCGCCCACACCCACCTGGCTGTGGATATGCTGGTGCTAGAAAGCCAGGAAGACCCGCAGGTGTCTCTGCTGGGTGGAGTGGCAACGTCGGCCAGGCGCAAGGCCGACCTCACAACGATTTTCCGAGCTCGTGCATGTGAAGGCGGCAACTGCGAGACGACACATATCCGCGAATACCGTTACCAGGCAGCAATGTTCACCTCAGATGCGCTACGGTGGTTCGTGATCGTTGTCATGCTGCGCTTTTTCGGTCAGTCGTATTTCATCCTACGGATTTTGCTGCTACTCTACGGTTGCTACCTTGCACGCTGCGCTGAGTACGAGTATATGAATGCGTCGTTATCAGCACGACTCAAGGCCATGTTTCGTCTCTTCGTGCGTGTACCTGGCCAGTGCGTCGTGTACAGCAGCTCACTCCCAGTGTTGTGCTACGCAATTGCTCACGTGATTGACGCTCCAGCCACGTACGAAAACCTCGCGCAGCAGTTTACTAACTTCCAGGGCATCATCAACTCCAATTTCTGGAATTACATTCAGATGGCGTCCGTGCAAATGCGCAATGTGTGGCTGCTTGCGGCTGGTTTGCATTGGTACGTCTCTCTAGGCACACGCCACCACGTGTATTCATCGCAAACCAGTGGCATCACCAGTGCGCCAGAGTTCACCCTCAGCCTCATATCAGCACTCTCGGTGCTCCTACAGTATCGCGCGCCGGCGTTCCGCGACACGAGTGTGCTCGAGACCTTCGACATCGGAGTCGACATCCGACGCACCAGCGCCGTCAAGAAGCACCACGGACAGCGAGCAACCGGTAACGCGCTGTTGGAAGGAGCGCTCATCGACCTCAAGTACTTTGTCGTGATCGCACTGATGCTGCTGATTCTGTGGATGCTGGCGAAGCTGCTGGCCAAGGGCGCTCCCTTGGCGTGCGTTCGCCGGCGCTGTGCTGACATGGTGCGCTTCATGGTGATCTACACGCGGCCCCCTGTGCCGTACTCGGCTGGCATTTTGTGGCCCAAAACGTCGCTGTCTGTGTGTTGGGGCTCCGACATCTTCAATCTGTTTGAAGGTCGACGTCAAAGCCGCGAGTCCACACTCCGCATGATGCTGGATCCCGCAACCAACTCGGTCAGGGCGATACGACCGTTCTGCGCAAGTTCCATGGACGTGACTAGTCTTGAGACACTAGCACAATGGCCATCTCGCAATGATGCAGAAGAAACGTGGCAATTCTTGCATAGCCAGCTGGAAGATGTGTCGACGCGACGGGACGACGTGAACGCGATCGTCGCGCTGATCAATATCGTGGCGATGACCGACCCGCTTGTATGGGTGTGGCTCCGATTGAGCGAGCATTGTGTGGTTTGCTGTCGTAGTTTCATCGGCGACGAGGTTGTTTTCCTCCCTGATGCTACGGTAGCAGCTGACTTAAGTGCAGCATTCCAGATGGAGCAGTTGTATTTGATCCGAACGCAGGACCTCGAGTGGTCAGACTTAATTCAGTGTGGCTAAGATGCAACATGCAAGATCTCACATACGTATTGAGGCAGAGACTAGGGGACTGCACGAGACTGTCGTGTGCGCCTTGACGGAATCCTTACTGAAAATGTGGTGACACGGCGAGGCGATGTGAACGCAGTCGTTGCCTTGATCAACGTCGTGACCATGAGTGATCCACTCGTGTGGTTGCGGCTACGATGGGGCGAGCAGCGTGTGGTTTGCTGCCTAGCCGCAAACGATGACAATGTGATTCTTCTTCCCGATGCTGCGGTAGTGGATGAAGTCAAAGGCATCTTCGACATGGAACTGCTCTGCTTGATCCGAACACGAGGTCGGATCTCATTCAGTGTGGCTAAATGGTTGTTGCCGTTGTGAACACATGGATTCGACATAATTCGGCCGCACAGCACAGCCTACGGTAGTACCCACCGGATTTAATCTTGTTAATTCAATGGGTTCCTTCCAAAAACCGATCTGGGGCGTGCTTAAAGGCTGCCCAGATCGCGCCCCAGATTTGAATTGGGCACCGAGTGTGGGCACACATCGGTTCAGACAGGAGATCTTGGTAAACTCGGTCTGGGCACCTTGTCTGGGCACGGTGCCCAAACCGATCTGGGCCATGCCCACACGGGTGCCCAGACCGATTTTTGGAAGGAACCCAATGATTCTTCTCTGATTCGCTTAATCCTTTGTCCACCCCGCGTCAATTCGGGCGCGCAACTCCAAGCGCAGTGCTGATTGGTGGTGACTTTCACGTGTCAACTGTTGATGTTTTTGACGTCGAAATGATAGATATTTTCTAATGGATAAAATCTATCAGATTTTATTTGATAGATTTTGTGGTCCATTTCGACGTCAAAAGCATCAACAGCTGACCCATATCATGCACCAAGGTCCAACCCGATGCCAAGATGTGAATGTGTCAATTTCTGTCAATGATGTGGCGGTGTGAGTAGGCGCACCAAACCGCGAATGCATTTTTGCTGTGTTCGACCAATCACAATCAACCTTTGACAATTATTGGTCTTCCAACCATCCAACCACAAAACCGGTTGAATTGAATCCATATATTCGTATGTAGTATAGTGAAATCAAGTGCTTGCAATAGTTCAGAAATATCGACCGTGATCCAACCTGTGAGAGGTCGACTGCGACCTTTCCTCATCATTCAGGATCTCACCACGCAGAATGCTGAGCGCTATTTTGTCAGACGGAACACGAAAATGCCGGAGCACTGCGTGGGCGAACTTTGAGCAGTTCCTTGTGAGCGAATCATTGGTGTGGGAGTCTGTACGTGGCTAATCACCGACGACACGATATGGCGCGTGCTGCGTCTCGTTCTCATGGAGTTCGGTTGCTGCGTTGTACCGGCAAGAATGGTGAGCTCCTCGCAAAAAAATCACCATCGTGTCATACTTTGGGCAAACGGCGACAACGTGTCTGAACATATTCCCGAGCCTAAGCCCTCTGGTGGAGAAGCACTTGCTGAATGCACAGCGCCAAGTCGAGAAGCTATGCCACAAGCGTCCTGAGGTGCCAGTGGAGCGCCAAGCCGAGCCGTGTACGAACGAAGACCTACATGCAGTCCACACTGCTGTCATTGCTGGCGAAATTTCGCAGACGGCGCACTGCTGTGTCTCATGTGTCTCATGTGGTACCTCTCTCGACCTGATTGATGTGGGCTTGGCCACATAGATTGCCAGTGACGCAGATAAGCAACGCGGAATGTGTCTGATATGGAAGAAAGCACTGATGGGCCGAACAATGCGACCCGAGAGGTGGGAATGCACAAATACATTAACCGTGTGTTCAAACGGCTGTCAGGTGTTGCTGACAGGATTCGGCTTGGAAGGTTAACCTCTCACTCTTTTCGGCGGGGTGCAGCTCAGCATGCCAGTGCGGAGCCCAAGTTGAGTGATCGCTGGTTACTAGATCGTGGCGCATGGAATCAAGCTTCGACAAACAAAGACTACCTGCACATCATGAACACCAGTCGAGAAGACCAGCATGTTGCAAGCAGCTCCGCTCGTGGTCCCTGGACGCTGCTGTGAGTGCACCACTGCTTTCCGACGTCGATGCCACTGCTGTTGGCCGGGTGCGAGAGCTCCAAGTTCAGCTCTTCGCCTCATGCTTGGGATTTGAGGATGTGCGCCTCAACAATGCAGAATCGCTCGTTGACATTCTCCTGGCAGTGGGGCTGCTACACCGAGCGTCAAGGCGAAGTTCCCATGAAGCATCTTCACTACACGCGTGCGCGCTTGTGCCACTCGCGTCGGCATTTCAGATGTTGAGCCTGACCTGTGGGCGGCGTTGGTCACGCTGAGCTGAATCACACGATGCACCTGCTGCTGTCAAGTCATCAGGTGTTTGCCATGACGAGAGTGAACGCAGTCAAGTCCTAAGTCTCGTCGAGCAGCTGTTGCAAGAACTAGTGCGCTAAAACAATCATCTTGCGGATCAGCCCAATTTATTGCAACCAGAATCAATTGTCTCGAGCAGTGTCGGCAGCTGGATGATCAAGATTACAATGTTGTCACCAGCGCTGACAGTGACTCGATGCATGCATGCGCCACGTCGATGAATAGTGCCATGCCAAGCGATAATGCCTTGGAGGCCGTCAATGCGCCGCTTAATTCGATCAACCGCCGCCGCAGACGTCGTTCGCCTACGTCACTAGAAACGCCATGGTTTGAATGGTTCTGCGACGATCCACCTGGATGGAACAACACAAGTCAGAGCAAACGTCGCCGACACACAACACGGTGGGTGGTCGATTACATGATCGTTTTCTTCGAAAAGGAGTTCCGGCTGGATCGCGATGATGCCCACTTCAAGGATCATGCTAGTCGCCTTGGAGCTGAGGCGCAGCGCAACGTTGTTGCTTTTCTTGACGCACAAGGCATTGGAAGCAAGTCACTGGTTGCGGTGTTTAAGGCTCTCCGTGAGTTGCACAAGGCTGGTCAGATTAATGACATCATCCGTCGCTTCAACAAGCTGCTCAAGGCTGGTGCAATTTATGGCATACCTGACGACGTCATTCCTGGCATTGTGCCCAAAGGCGTCACGCACACGAGTGGCGCTGACGGTTCTGCGGCAGTGATAACATCGTAATGGACTTCTGTGCTTCTGATCTTGCTGCCTGGTGCGCGTTTTGCAGAGTGAGTGCACCCTTCAAGCCCCGCTGCGTGCCTTTACGAATATTTATAAAATTTTGCGCTCAGTAAACTCCCTCCAATATTTATGGGAATTAACAATTGTGGATCTGTAATGTGAGCGCTCCAAGTGACGTGTGCGGCCAACAAGAACAGCACAACGGAGATGTGAACGTGGTGCGTGAAAATCGAAGTGAATTATGTCAGCGGCGGCAGTCATACAAGATAAAATGCCATGGTGACGTGGTAAATGTTACAGATACGGCGAGGGGAGTAGGTCGTGGGTGAAAGAACAAGCAGAATTCTCGCTGGCAGCTTGAGCGATGGCGATGGCAGAATATTTGCTCGACAGCAGATGTGTGCAACGGCAAGCTGGGATTTGCGGACTAAACAGCGTGTTGTGGCAGAAAAGCACACTCGTATCGTGCAAGTCTGGGTGACGGCTAAAGTCAACGTCCAATACGTCAATTTGGATCAGCCGGGTTTCGTGAAGCCGCACGTGGTTGTCTGGATAGCGCTTGATTAATGACAGTCCGTGCTGAACAAGATCTGCGCGCTTCTCGATGCCGATGGAAGCCCTGGTAACCTGCGCAACCACGTTTCCAATTCCACACCCAATGTCCACCAAATCGTCCGTATCCATAAAACAGATTTCTATAATCAATTTTGTTGTGCTGCTTGACGTCAACTCCCCTGCGTTCTTGTCGGTCTTTCCGCTTGGTTGCCGAACATCCGCCTTCGTCACCGCCTTGAACATTAGCCACACAATCGCGTGAGATGAACCAGCGATGCAGCTCGGTGCATGGTCTTCAAGATTTCGTGCGATCGCGATCGCCTTCTTTCTTTTACGCAGCCTTTTGTTCTCCAGTGCCGACAAGGGTGGCGGCTCGTACAAGTCCGCGATGACATTGGCAATCGATTTCATCGTCGTGGCAGCATCGTCATCGTCACTCTCCAGCTCTTGGAATAGCTCAATCAGCTTATCGCCCCGCTCTGCTGTCGGGAGGGCCTGGGCGGGTAACGGCGCAACGGGACGTGTTGACTGGACTATTGGCTGTGGACTAACACCTGAGTGGACTTGAGACGACACTGATTGTTGCTGACTTGTGTCGTGCTATCTGTTGAAGCCGTCAATGTTGATGTCCCAACGTCACGCGCGTTGCGTCTGAAGAGTGTCGCTTCCTGTAGCGCGTTTCGGGGCCAGCTTCACGAAGAACCAAGATGGATATCACGCAACTTCTTTTCCAAGCGTTGCTTCAGGTTCTTGGTGCGCATACGCAATTGCTCTGGTGGTTTGTGCTTTACTTCAACGGTCGCGCAACTTTCTTCCACTGAACGCTTGCCACTCCGTCCGCTTAAAGCGCCCGCATCAACTGCGCCTGTCGACGGTCCTCATCGTCAGAGAAATCCGTCATGTGGTCGTTTGTATGGGCTTGTGTATGCCAGATACACGCCGCAGACGCGCGCCATCCGTCACCAGCGGTGTTCCCCAGCTATGACACATCCTCCTATTTTTCGAACTGTCGATTGCACATACCACCACCAAGAGGCTTTAGGATGTTTGTGGGACGTGTGGCCATGACAAAATATGCTGGCTAGAGTATGTGCACTTGGACCATACTCCGGTCAACATATTCTGTGACCGACTGTGAGCTTGGCTGACCTGGCCGCCAGCCGTATGTCTCACGCCATAACAAAACATTCTGGCTGGAGTATGTGCATTGGACCATACTAGAGCCAACATCGTTTCTTAGCAAAGGTGACTTGCGCTTGCGCATAGGGCGCATGGATGTGGCGGCACGTAAGATGGAAATGACAGCTGAACAAGTGAAGGTTTCGCTTATTTAGGTTTGATATGATTCCTTTTATCACGAACGCCAATGTGGCGGGGGAACCCGAGGCGTGCTGGCATGACGGTGGCGATGTTGCAGAACCCCATGGCAAACAATCGAACTGCAAGCGACACGCACGAGTACTCGCGGCCAGTCACAACAACGCGCATTTGCGATCTGTCAATCGTGTGCGGTGGCCAGATCGCTTCAGGTTGCGGATCACCGCTGCTGGTCCACTGAGCGTGTCGACGTAGCTGGCATCTTGTCGCGCGCCGCAGTACACTTCGATGCAATAGTTCGTCTCACTGCAGCACGTTGCAAAAAGCTCGGTGTCAAACTTGTGCGGCTTGTTCTTGAGGTAAATGCGCGCCGTTTTCCGAGAGCTTCTTGACGGTATCACCATCTCGTCGAACGCGACCCACCGTCTAATTGTGAGGACTTGTAGAAGAGTGCGGTGCAATGTCTCGATCACAGGACGAACCTTCCATTTTTCGCATCGCATGCTTACTGTCGCTGAAGTGCAGGAAATCGGAAGATGTCGCGGAAGCGTTGTGTTGACATGAATCTTAACCACGTTCCCGCAGGAATAGCTCCTTGTAACGTTGACGCCCAATGTCGCTCGATGCCCATTTTCATGGGGCACAAAGACCGCGCGACCAACAGCCCAAGCATCGTCAGAATCTCATGCATCTGATGCGGAAGTACTTCCGCGAACATGGCCAGCTTGCGCTGTGATTCCGCAAACTTGTCCGCGGCGATGGCTCTTAAATATGCCCGCTGAAGACGTCCTCGAGCTTGGTGCCTTCGTTATTCTCCAATCTGACGCTCGTAACGATTGGTTTCGATGGCAATGCGGCGCCACAGTGACTTGGACATAAGGTAGAAGAAGAGGTCGATGGTTGCATAGTCTTCGCTGCTGCGGCTGCTGCTTCCAAGACAACGGGACCACCTTCAAATGGATTGGCTTCTTCGGCAGCTTCGTGTCCTCTCTGTAGTACGCATTCGTGAAACCATCAATAGCCATTTGACGCAGCTCGTCGTTCTTGAGCTCTCTGTGGGGGCCTGCCAACGCTTCAGTCACCGTGTCCATTTCGTCGTCATCACTGTCGTTTGCCTCATCGCTTTCGACGACCAAGACTTCGTCGCAAGCGATGTCTGCGCTTGATCCTGCTCACATCGTGCTTGTTTCATCTTCGAGTGCGAAGTCGCCGTTGGCCAGCGCAGGGCTTGGCACTGGTTCTCCGTCCATCGGTAACCAGTCATCCTCCGGTACCACATCTTCGCCACTGGTGTTTCCTTTGTGGTGTGCCGACGCGGGACTGGTGCTTTCGGTCAGCTCTTGAGCGGACGCATCAGCGACCGGGCATGTTGCTCGTGATGTCGTCACGCCAGCTAGTTGCGCCAGGAACTCGTCGATCTTTGACTGGCAGTTCGTGAGATTGGAAGCGGGCTCCAACGTCAGCTCATCAAAGCCCTCCTAACTTGGTACTTGGTGCAGTGGCGCTTCCTACTTTGCTTCACACTCTTCACGCCAACAATGCGCTCAGTGACATACTCTTTGGACATGTTTGCTCGCTAGAAAATGCTTATCATGGAAAATCGGCGATAAGCTCGGCGCTGGGTGAGTTAACCGCCAATGTATTGAGAAGGTCAACATAGTCCACATCGCGAACGCAGTTCAATATCTTCGACGATGCCTTTTCTTGCCCTTCCGTGAGCATGGTTTTCTTTCCGGACTGACCTGGCGCTCCACGAGTGATGAAGCGATGGAGAGTGGAGCCAGGAATGCCAAATCGCTTGGCCGCGCCATGCAGAGTCATTCTTTCACTCGCAACATCTCGAAAGCCTTGTGCGCCCTGTCAAGACCAAGGCTGGGCATCCCCACAATGAAGCAAAACGCCGACTCGCTGTCGGAAAGTCAGTGTGAGGCGTTCACGCGCGCAAGAGGCAGGCTTGAAAAGCCCGCGAAACAAGGTAACTGGCAAGCGCAGCGCTGGCACTTGTCTATTCCAGCGGCATCCTCGGAGCGCTGATCAACGGTCGATATCAATAGAGGAATCCGCGCAAAGTCCAATCAGGAAACTTTCTGGTCGGTAAATCGTCAGTAGGACACTCGCAAAGCAATCCTGACTGAAATCTCTACCTGATGCTTAGCTGTAAGCGATACGGTGTTCCAAAAGATGCACCAATTTGATCTCTGCAGTGCTCGAACAACCAAAGACCAATCGAGTTGCAACATCGCGAACAACAACGTCGAACTGGTCGCGTTTGCACCACCGTGATGAGCGACTAGTCGGTATCTGTGGGGTTCATTAGCTACTGCTAGGAACCCATGGGGACAAAGAGACCAACTTGTATGCGAGCACACCCCGACGAGGAGCTCGCTCACAAAAATCAAGTTCATTTGAACGCGTCATATGCGCCACTTCGTCACGGTGCTCATCCATGTGTTCCGTGTGGAAGCGAGTGAAATGAAGAGCGCTCACAGCTCGAATGAACTGGTCTCCCCATCGATTTTGAGTGGTATTTTGCTCTTCTAGAAGAGAGAGAGAGACAGAGAGAGCCTTTGCCGTCGTGATGAGTGGTCTGTTAATACATACATTGAAGCGCTGTTAACTTCCACTGTGAAACACGTCACACACCGTTTGTAACGTTTGTATCACGTCACAATATTGTGTGATGTTTGTTTCGTGTTTCGCACACTGCTTGTTTTATGGCATAATACTGTACCACACATTAAATGTTGATAGTGGAACACACAGAACTTGGGTGTCGTCCACTTTTGGTAACCGATATCGCTGCGTCGGAGAGCACATAAATACTTGCACTTCCACTTTCAGCTCGTGGACTACTTCTTGGAGTTCTTTTGGGCTGCGACAGCGATGCCAAAGCATTCACGTAGACAAGGTGATCACGCTGACGCGTTGACACCCGCAATGACGAGGCCCGTTCCTTTGTCAGCTACAGCGATGCATTCCTTTCATCGACGATGTCAACAACGAACTCCCGTGTACGACCACGACCTTCCACTTACATGGAAGAGATTCGTGCTGTCCATGATGCCGTACGTACTCCTGTGCTCAGACATCGTTCGCTCCGGTGTCGGCATTCGTGACTATGAATCCAAGTACGCCATGATCGAGCCAGACGTACTGCAGTTCTACGGACCGTGGAACTATTCGCTACTCAACCGCGCCAGCACTGCGCCCACCAACAACACCGTGCGCGTCTGGAGCTACAAGTACGAGACCACGTCCATCGTGATGCGATCGTTTGCCAAGCACCTCAACATCTCGGCGTTCCCGGATTGTTTGTTCTACCGCCAAGCATGTCCAGGTGAGAAGAACGACACACTGAATGCATCCGCGGTGTTCACGATGCTTGACGCCTTGACGAACGAAGTCGCTGCCAAGACGGGCCCGGTGGCGCATGCCCCCAAGCCGATGGTGCTTCGAACCACAAGCCGTTATTGGGACCGCATCCATCACTACATCTTGCCGCAAGTGTTTGTGCGACCAGTCTGGCGCACGAGCCAAGCGTTCTACTTCGCGCCGCAGCACCTGAAAGCATCATCGGCCGTCAACGTCTGTCAATGCAGCATGCGACGCTGTCTCAACGCATGCGACGACGTGTGGATGAAGAACAGCCGCACATGCTCCAAAACCGACGCCAAGTGCCTCGCTATCGGGCACGTGCCAAGTCACATCAGCACTCGCCTAGCACAGTATCAGGCAGCACACGTCAACCAGACTGTGGACATGCTGGTGATGGAAAGCCAGGAAGACCCGCAAGTGTCTCTGCTCGGTGGTGTGTCGACATCTGCTAGACGTAAGGCTGACCTCACGACGATCTTCCGAGCGCGCAAGTGCAGCAGCGATGACTGCATAACAGTGCATATCCGCGAGTACCGCTATCAAGCCGCGCTTTTCACGTCGGATGCGCTCACATGGTTTCCCGTTGTAGCCATGCTGCGTTACGTTGGTCAGTCATACTTCATTGTGCGCATTGTGCTGTTGCTCTGTGGGTGCTACTTCGCACGTTGTGCTGAAGACGAGTACGAGAACGCGCCGTTTTTGGTGCGGATCAGAGCGATGCTGCGTCTGTTTGCGCGTGTGCCAGGCCAGTGTGTCGTGTACGGCAGTTCGCTACCAGTAATCTGCTACGCAGCGGCGCATTTGATTGACGCCCCAGCTACGTACGAGAACTTGGCGCAGCAGCTCACGAGTTTCCAGGGAATCGCCACGTTCACGTTCTGGCAGTACGTACAGATGGCTTCCATACAAATGCGCAATGTGTGGCTGCTTGCCGCAGCGCTACATTGCTATGTCGCTGCCGGTACACGCCGCCAAGCGTACTCATCATGGACAAATGGCATCACTAGTGTGCCCGAATTCACGCTCAGCGTGATATCAGCGATGTCTATCGTTCTTCAGTATCGCGCGCCAAGTTTCCGCGACTCGCGTGTTCTCGAGACGTTCGAACTCGGGGTCGACATCCGGCGCATTAGCGCCGTGAAGAAGCATCATGGCGAACGAAAAACAGGGAACGCGTTGCTAGAAGGAGTGCTCATCGACGTCAAGTATTTTGTCGTCATAGCAGCAGCGCTGTTGCTTTTGTTTGTGATGGTCAACTTGCTGGCGAAAGCAAGTCCTTGGGCCTTCCTTCGCCAGAGATTCGCTGCCATTGCGCGCTTCTGGGTGATCTACACGAGGCCTTCAGTGCCGTATTCAGCTGGAATTTTGTGGCCAAGGACATCGCTTTCTGTGTGTTGGGGCTCTGACATCTTCAACCTGTTTGAAGGTCGACGTCAAAGCCGCCAGTCCATGCTTCGCGCCATGTTGGGCCCAGCGACCAACGCAGTCAAACCCACCCAACCATTTGGTCCGACCGCACTCGACATCATCCGCCCCACCACTGACGCTTACTGGCCGTCTCGAGAGGATGCAAAGGAGACGTGGCACTTTCTGCACAACCAACTCGAGAATGTGGCCGCCCGGAGAGATGACGTGAACGCAGTCGTTGCGCTGATCAATATCGTGACGATGACCGATCCGCTGGTGTGGATATGGCTCCGATGGAGCGAACACCACGCTGTGTATTGCCGCGTCACAAGCACCAACGACATGGTGCTCCTTCCGGATGCAGCGGTGGCGGGTGAAGTCGCCGCCACCTTCGGGATGGAACAGGTATCTTTTGTTCGCGTTCGAGACCTCAAGTGGTCAGATCTTATTCAATGTGGGTAGAGGCAAACGAGATCAAACCTCGCAACGAGGCTTACCAATAAGAGAAGGAGAGAGAGAGACGTCGATGAACAATTGACTCGGAAGGCGGCAAATGCTCAACCGCCACAGCACTCGCAAGTATAACAGGGCTTCTCCCCACTAGCCCACAGGTTGCCCGCTGTTAATTCAACGCCCGTTGTTAATTCGAAACTCCAGCAGTGCCACACACGCACACAATTTGCGGTGGTCCACTTCTGTGTGTGTGGATGTGTTTTCCACGCGTCGTGAGAGTGTCGTGTCAGTGTCGTGGATGCGTCTTGGTGTGGCGCTTCCGCCTTCCTGCGCTCCAACAGGCAACACACGCGCGCGATCTCTTCAGGACGAGGACGCCGCCACCGACGACGACGTCGCTCTGGCCCCCCTGTGCGTGAGCGTGTGTCTGTCTGTGTGTGTGGCCGTGGGCTGCGTGAACGCACCGCACCATGGGCCAGCACTTCCTCCTGCACCGCGAGCTCGTGGCTGCCACGGCCGTGCACCACGCCGTGCGCGCGCACCTGACGGACGACGCGCAGGCCGACCTGGTGGTGGCTGGTCCGCAGTTCCTGCGCGTCTACCGCCTCGAGCCGCTGCCGACGGACGTGCCCAGCGACGTGGTGGTGCACAAGGGCCAGGTGCTACACCTGATGGCGTCGTTCGCGCTGGCGGGCACGGTGGAGGCGCTGCACGCGCTGCGCTTCGACCGCAAGCTGCTGCAGAAGAAAAGCCGCTTCTGCGGCGGCAGCGACGTGCTGCTGCTCACCTTTGGGCTCTACAAGTGGGTCATTGTGGGCTATGACCGCAAGACGCACGCGCTGGCCACGCTGGCCATGCACACGTTCGAAGAGCACGCGATGGGGCCCGGCTCGACGCTCAAGGGCGAGCGCGACGGCCGCGAGCAGCTGCTGGGGCTGTCCACGCGAGCGCAGGCGCGCGTGGATCCGCAGGGACGCTGCGGCGCCATGATCGTGTACTTGGATCAGCTCGTGATTGTGCCGTTCCACAGCGGCTCGATGGACTTGGCGCTGTTTGAGGAAGATGACGATGATGACGATGACATGACGGGCGGTGGACACGCCAATGGCAAAGCAGACGCGGACGAAGACGACGATGAGGAAGAGCGCAAGCTGCAGGAACTGGTGAATGAAAGCAAGAAGCGCGGCACGGTCATGAGCGAGGTGGACAAGCGCCTGAAGACGCTGCTGGACAAGTCGGTGAAAGTGGGCACGAAGCGCAAGCGCAACCACTTGAGTGGGTTGCTGTCGAATGAGCTGGTGGGGCGCGAGTTCCTGTTGCGTCTGCGCGAACTCGACATCACGGGCAAGATCGTCGACATGGCCTTCCTGGACGGGTACTTGGAGCCAACGCTCATGCTGCTGCACGAAGAGAACGACAAGACGTCGACCGATGGACGCTTTGCGTCCGGATACGACACGTTCTGCCTCACAGTCATTTCCATCAACCTGAACACACGGTCCGTGCTTGCATGATGTGATCGACTGTCTCCGCTTAAGGTGTGATGATGCTCATGGCGTTGATGTGATGCGATGACACAGGTTACATCCCAAGATTTGGACGGTGCAGAACCTGCCGTCGGATTGCTTCCGGTTGATCCCATGCCAAGCGCCTGCTGGTGGCGTGGTCGTGCTGTCGGCCAACGCTGTCATGTACTTCAACCAAACCCAGTTCTTTGGTCGCGCCACCAACATGTTCGCTGAGCTCACAGTCAACCAAACCATTTTCCCGCTGGAAGCGCCGCTGTACGAGGCAGAAGGCGAGTCGGAGCCACAGAAACTGAACGTCTTGCTGTACGATTGCCAGTTCGAGTACATGAGCCCGAAGGACATCTTGCTGACAACGCCCGAAGGCGACATGTTTGTGCTTGGTCTGCCGTATGAAGACTCATCCCGAAGAAGCACAACAGCGAGCTCGCGAAAGGCACAGCTGACGCTCAAGAAGATCCAAACTGGCGCATATTCGTCCTGCTTGTCACTCGATCCCAAGACCAAGACGCTGTTTGTGGGGTCGCGTTCGGGCGACTCCGTTCTGTACACGGTGACGGAGCGTTCGACCGAGGCCCACGAAGCTACCGAAACTATTGTGGCTCAGGAAGATGAACCGATGCTCGAATCAGCAGACGGCGTGGTGGACGAAGAGGATGCAGATGAAGACGACCTGTTCCTGTATGGCGCGCCCCTCAAGCCATCCACGCTGACAGCAAACGGCAAACTTGGAGACGAAGTCACCAAAATTACGGATCCTGCGCCGACGAACGAAAGCGGTATGAAGAGCTTCGAGCTTCGTGTGATTGATGTGCTGCCTGGAACTGGTCAAATCACTGGCGTGGAGCTCGGCGTGGAGACAAACGCAGATTCGAAGGAAAAGCGAGAGCAGCTGGTGGTCTCGGGTGGATACATGCAGAATGGTGCCATCTCGGTGCTTCACAACGGCCTGCGCCCGATCGTGTCGACCGAAGCAGAACTGAGCGGCTGTCGTGCGATGTGGACAGTGTCGTCGTCGTTGCCATCCGCGAAAACCAGCTCGGATGGCCGTGCGTACAACTCGTATTTGATTTTAAGTGTTGCCCAACGTACGATGGTTCTGCGGACGGGCGAAGGCATGGAGCCGCTGGAAGAAGACAGTGGCTTCTACACATCAGGTCCAACGCTTGCTGCGGCCAATTTATTCGGTCGTCAACGTATTGTTCAGGTGTTCAAGCAAGGCGCTCGTGTCATGGCCGAGGTTCCTGCCGAGGAAAGTGCTGGCGACGGTGAGAATGCAGCTGAACGCGCCGGAGGCGACGCTAAGGACGATGAAGAAGATGAGGAAGACGATCTCCCGAAAGTGAACCTGATGTGCACGCAGGAGATCACGCTCGAGGGTGACGTGGAGTGTGGGGGCATGGACGTGGACACCTCCTCCGTTGGCATCGTGTCAGTTGATGTCATGGATCCATACATCCTCGTCTTGCTCACCGACGGAACCATTCGCGTTCTTGTTGGTGATGACGAGTTAGAGCTGAACGTGCTGGTGCCGAAGATCTCGCGTGTTGACGATGACAGCAAGGACTTATCTCAGGGCATTACGTCGGCGTGCTTGTTCTACGACTGGGCTGGCATGTTCCGAGATGATGCGTGGGGAGAGGGTGACATCGAAAATGCCGACGCTGGTCGCTCCGATGTCAAGATGGAGGATGCGGACGAAAATCCAGCCAGTGATGATGATGAAGAAATGGAGTCGTTGTACTCAACCAAAGCGAACCGCAAGCCATCTATCAATGGCACCACCTCGTTGAACGGAACCGCAAAACAGACCGGAGCGACGGCTACGGTCAAGCTGCTCAAGCAAACTGAAGCTGCGATGATGTGCGGTGTCTGTTTCGACGATGGCTCGTTGCACGTTTATTCCCTGCCCGATTTCAAGAAGAAGGGCATCTTCCCATACCTCACGTTCGCTCCGCAGCTGCTGGTCAACACACTAGAACACTACGAAGACGACTCCAAAGAGCGCAAAGTCACTTTCGCTGCACCAATTCTTGGTCTGAATGCCTCTTCCGCTACAGCAAACGATGGTCGCATCAAGAAATCGCACACAATTAACTCCCCAGTGGCAGATATTGCCATTCATCGCGTCGGGCCCAGTGAAAACCAGCGCAACTCGCAATATTTTGCACGAATGGTCCTGCTGGTTTTCTTGGCCAATGGTGACTTGCTGATGTACAACGCACTTCCCAAGCTGAAGCAGATTGCTGGTGGCGCTACAGCTTTCCAGTTCCATCGCGTGAGCAGTGAATTGATCACGCGTCCATTCATTCCGCCGAAGACCAAAGCTGGAGCTAGTCACAACGAAGTTGGCAACAATCCTGAAGCCAATACAAGCGCAGTTTTGTCCAAGCTTCGCGCCGGCTTCCGCTATCCGATGCTGACTCGGTTTTTGAACGTCAACAACATGAGTGGCGTGTTTTTCCGTGGTGCGCACCCAATGTGGCTGTTATCGGAACGTGGCCAAACGACACTGGTTCCAATGTCTGTCCCTAAAACCACAAAAACGCAGAAGGCCAGTGTTCCAGTGCTCTGCTTCACGCCGTTCCATCACTGGAACTGCCCCAATGGCTTTATTTATTACCATTCCCAAGGCTTTTTGCGGCTTTGTGAGTTGCCGTCGACCAAGACTTCCACGATTTTGCCATCAAGTGGAGGTGTCATTCTCCAGAAGGCCGAGTTGGGGGCGACGATCCACGATGTGCTGTATCTTGGCAGTCATGGCCCTGGTGGTGTGACTGAGGCGCTGGAAACACCCACTTACGCGGTGATCTGCAGTCGGAAAGTGGCACCAGCGCTGGCTGAAGCAGCGATGTACGATGAAGATGCTGAAGCGGAGAAGGAAAACGGCGAAGAGGGAGGGCCAGCAAACAACGTGATGGCTCCAACGGCAGAGATGTTCCCGGATTTGCAAGTGAACGCCATGGCGCATGCTGATGAAGACGTGTACGAAATGCGATTGGTGCAAACCAACGAGTTCGGCGAGTGGGAGCGCCGCGGCGTTTTCCGTGTCTACTTCGAACGGTTCGAGGTCGTCCTGAGCACGAAGGTGATGTTCCTGTACGATTCAGCACTGCTCAAGGCGGACGTGTCGTCAACATCCGAGGAGTGGAATCGGCGGAAGCGCCCATACTTGGTGGTTGGCACTGGCTACGTGGGGCCGCATGGTGAAGATGAAAGCGGCAAAGGACGTCTGCTCGTGTACGAGCTGGATTATGCTCAGTACGTGGACGACTCCGGCGATGCCAGCGGTAAGCTGCCCAAGCTCAAGCTCGTGTTTATCAAGAAGCACCACCAAGGCGCCATCTCGATGGTGCAGCAGCTCGGTCCGTTTGTCTTGGCAGCTGTCGGCTCGAAACTGATTGTGTACGAGTTCAAGTCAGAGCAACTGATCGGTTGCGCGTTCTTCGACGCCCAGATGTACATCACCAGCGTCAGCGTGGTCAAAGACTTCATCATGTACGGCGACGTGTACAAGAGCGTCTACTTCGTGCGGTGGAAGGAAAAGCAGCGACAACTGGTGCTCCTGGCCAAGGACTACGAGCCGTTGGCTGTCACGTCGACCGAGTTCAACATCTTTGACAAGCGGTTGGCTTTGCTCGCTGGTGACATGGAAGAGAACCTGCACGTGATGCAGTTCGCGCCCAACGACATTGAATCGCGCGGCGGTCAGCGACTGCTCCGCACCAGCGACTTCCACGTGGGGATGCAGGTGTCGTGCATGTTCCGCAAGGGCGTCACGGCGCTGCCCGGCAGTGATCCAAGCACGCCCAAGGGCTTCACAGTCAACATCTTCGGCACAACCGAGGGCGCCGTCGGTGCGTTGGTGCCCGTGGGCGAACGCATCTTCCGACGGTTGTTCACGCTGCAGAACGTGATGATCAACACGCTGCCTCAGAACTGCGCGCTGAACCCGCGCGAGTTCCGCACGATGAAGACGAACGGCGAACGGCGCACGGGGCGACCGGACGGCTGGTGCAAGCAGAAATGGAAGAAGGGCTTTCTGGACTCGCAGGTGCTCTACCGCTTCCTGCAACTCGACTACGTGGCGCAGAAGGAGGTGGCGCGCTGCATCGGCACGACGCCCGAAGTCATCATCCACAACCTGCTCGAAGTGCAGCGCAGCACTGCGACGTTCCTGTAGACACACGATAAAGCCAATCACCAGTTGAACTCACAACCTCGTCCATCGGCACGCTGTCGTGTCAGCGTGCTTTGTTATTGTCGTTCGCAGGTGTGTCTACCGCTATCGTTACCTCGGAGCCTTCCGATCGCACGGCTGCCGTCGTCTTGTCCGTCGATCCTTCTTCTATCGTAGGCGTCGTTGCTGCTGTTGTTGATGTCGTTGGTTCTGCTGGCAGCAATGGCTTGGCCACTGGTTGCGCGCCGATGACGGCCTGGATCTGCTGCGCCAACGCGTTCTCAGGGTCGTGCGCCAACTGCTCCATGGCCAGCTGCTCCATCTCGACGAGCAGGTCGTAGTAATAGTCGATCTCCCGGCGCATGCTCGTCATCTTGAGCAGCATGTGCACGCGATCTCGCACCAGGTCCTGTTGCAGACAGCGCGCCACGTCCACATCATGCTGACGCCGCAGGTCCGCATCCAACTCCAGCTTCACTGTCGCCGCGTCAGCACCAATGCTGGCTCCACTAGCGCTCCTCGTGGCCACCGACTCGCTCGTCTCGCTTGGCGCTGCGGTCTCCGCTCTCGACACGTGCGACGACGCCACCGACACCGTCGATGGCGTGGGGGACGCCGGCGAGTGCTCACGCGGTCGCTTACGCCCAAGCATCGGCAGCCGCGACGGCATCGCAATCTGACCCTGGCTGCCACCATGGCCGCTGCTGCTGCTGCTACTGGTACTGGTGGTGGTGATCACCTCGTGCGACGACGTGTGCAGCGCTATCCGCGGGATCTTGGTCGCGCGCGTTGGGATCTGCGACTGCTTGGGCTTGAACCGAGGAATCCCCGACGCCATCATCGTCGATGAGGAAGCAGCAGCAGCCGTGGCAGTGGCTTGAGCGGATCGTCCAGACGTCGGCGTGGGCGGTGGCAATGGCAATGGCGCGTTGGCTGCTGCAGCGGCGGCGGCGCTGTCGACCGTCACAGCTCGCAGCCACTGGAACAGCGCTTCCACGTCCGCCTCTGCTTCCTGCGTGATCGCCTGCAGCCGCTTCAGGGCGTCCGCTTCGACGTCTTGGTTGTCCACGAGCGTGGTGATGCCCTGCACGAAGAGCGCGACGTTGTGGCGCCGCTCCAGGGCGTCCCATTCCACGGCGGGCAGCGCCACCCGCGCGTGCGGATGCGTGCGCGCCAGGAGCAAGCACAGCAGCGCGCCGTTGGCCACGTGCAGCGCCTCAATCTCGTCCTTGGAGTGGCGCAGTTGCTGCTGCACCCACGTGATGAGGTCGGAGCGCCGCAGGCACGATGCCAGCGCCGCGCGGCGACTGTCCCAGAGCGAGCTCATTAGCGGCACAGCAGGCGCATGAGCAGCCACGGGAGGAAGAAGCAGGTACTGCATTCCTCATGTCATGGGGCGCAGCAGTGAGAAAGTGCGACAAAAGGGGAAATACCAGTGTGTACAATGCAATTATATCTTCAGCGAGCAATGCTATCGAGCCTCTTCCGTCTCCTTTCGCAGCGACACATCGATCGCTGGCAATTCCAAAGCACTTGACGTCGACGCAGTATGGTAAAACCACGTGCAGCTGGACGGTGTCCTTCTGGACGTTAAAATGCTATCCAGCCTAATCGTGTAGGGTTTCGTGCTTCTTTTCGAGCGACATGGTGGGGCTCTAGTTACTTCGATCGGAAGGTGAAAGGTGCAAAATCGATTTTGCTCGGCCCAGCGCGCTCACCTGTTCCATTCTCGGCTGGTGTGCTGTGGTCACCGCTTGCTGTGTGCATACAGTGTCAACGTTTCAAACGAGCACACAGATGGAGAAAGTGATCCATGAGCCTTAGCGCGCGTTGAGGTCGCTGAGGTGGTTGAGCTCGCGCATGCAGAGCCACCGCCAAGCCCGCGCACCTCGTCCCTCTGCTTCAGTCTCCTGGATACAGCGAGTGTCAAAGATATTTCCAATCGATATAATTCATCAATCTACGGACCAGCACTGGTTCGGCTGCGTGCGCAATCGATGCCTTTGCTTGCAATGTCGCGGTTCTCAGACTGGCCCGTGGATGCTTCCTCCCTCAACACACTGACTTTCGTGCACTACACGAGGCGCGATGACGTGGCACCGATGAACGTGGCTTCCACGAGTGATCCAGTCGTGTGGTTCCGCCTCCGGTTTGGAACAGCGGTCGCCATTGGGTTCCATCAATCGACCAAGAACCCGGACAAGGTGCTGCTGTTGCCGATATCAGTGGTCTGGCAATGCTTTAAAGACAATGAATTTCGTGCTGCTTTCGTGCAGGTCAGCTTCCGACATGGCTTGGTTCGACTTGATCCACTGTGGCTGAGCCTGTGCGCACAGTCGATGCCCTGATCAAGATAAATCACAATCAGCGAGCCTGCCAAATGGTGACCTCAGGATTGAGTTGATGGAGTGGATCGCTGCGGCTCCCTTGACTGAGATCGAGCATCATGAGCAGTCTTGTGTTGAAGGCTTCTCGTTTCCAATCGACACGCACATCCATACTGCGGGCGGCGGCACAGCTATGACAGTAAGCTCGAGGTAATTAATGCAGTGGCTGCATCAGTCGAGGATATTTGTCCAGGAATTTCTTTCTCTCTTAGAGCGGCGACTCATTTCCACCAATCTATCTGCAGGTTCAATGTTGGTTCCATACAAGTCTGGTTTTGGGCTCGTGTGCTTGACCCAGTGATGTATTCTGGGATGTCGGCGTGGTGCGTCCAGACTGGCACTGGGCAAGCGAGTCAATCGTTAGCGATGGGCGGGAGACGCAAGGCTCTAGTACCGGAGACGGCAAACGCCGAGGGGCTGATTCAGATGGCTGCCCTCCGGCAGCGAGCAGCGCGCGCTGAAGTGTTTGATCACCAGCTACCGTTCTCGTGGCTGCGTTGGTTCCGCGCTGCCCTGTCGTACTTGCTGCTCTTCTCCGACGTCCCGCGCTCCGGACTCGGCATTAGAGATGTGCACTCAAACACCGTCATCGAGCCAAGCATGTTTGAATTCTTCGGGCCGTGGGCGTATTCTGTTCAGCAATTTGTTCGCAATGGCACCGATCAGCAACCAGCGAGTGTGTGGTCGTACAAGTTCGACACCACCTCCGTTGTCTGGCGAGCATTCGCAGAGTATTTCCACCTAGCAACCTTTCCACGATGCCTGTTTTACGAAGCTGATTGTCCTGGTGACACACTCAACAGCTCAACGACGTTCGCAATGATGGATTCGCTCGCAACAGCTGTTGCCGCCCACCACATCAGCTCAATCATCTTGCGGACGGTGCAAAACTACCACGACCGCCTCCATAACTTCGTCTTGCCACAGCTCTTCGTTTATCCACTGTGGCGAACCAGCCAAGCTCTGTATTACCCGTCAGCAATTGTCAGCGATCCGTTCTTTGTCATCTGTCAAGGCCCCAAGGCCCGTCCGTTTGCATGTAGCGATCTGTGGACTAACTATCGACGCTCGTGCTCACCGAAAGACGATAGCTGCCAACGTGATGTTGGAGTTGTCTGGGAGCACATTGTGGGTCGAATTCGTTCCGTCGAGAAGCGGTTTCCCAACCATCAAGTCGACTTGACGGTGCTGGAAAGCGCCGAGGACACTCAAGTGAGCAGAGGAAGTTTCTGCATGATGGGATCCCGTGACTTCGATGTGTCAACGATCATCCGATCCAGAGCGTGCGTCATTGAAAACGACGCAAATTCCACGGAGACGTGTGAGACGGTGTTTGCGGAGGATTATCGCTACGAAGGTGGGATGTTCACCCAGAATGTTGTCGATTGGTACTCGATCGTGTCGACGTTGCGTATCTGTGGACAAGTTTATTTCGTGCTGCGCGTCGTGATGCTCGTGGTAAGCTGCTTCGTCACGCGCTCGGCAGAGTGCCATCGCACTTCAGCGGCTGGCAAAATGTTGGCGGCACTTCGCCTCTTCGTTCGATTGCCCAGCCAAGTGGTGATCTACGGCAGTCCACTTCCCATCGTGCTGTTTGCTCTCGCACACACGATTGACGCCTCGTACATGAACGAATTCGTGGCCCAGCGATTTACAACTGCTCGCGGGGTCTTACATAATGACTTGGAGGTATTTTTCGTCACCGCAGCAGTTCAAATGCGCAACGTCTGGTTGCTGGCAATCGCTCTGCATAGTGTGGTCGGATTGTCAACTGCTCGCTGGTGGGCACCATTCCATGGCGTCCTTGGGGCTCCGCCTTTCACTCTGAGCATGCTGTCTAGCCTCACGATCTTCAGCCAGTACCGTTCACTGTCGTTCCGCAACACGAAAGTGCTGTCTATCTCGCCTATGGTTGGTGCAGAACGTCGCTTGCTGATAATGCGGACGCACTTGACGTCAACGCAGTACGGAGGAGGCCACGTCTTGGTCCAAGGCGTCTGCCTCGACTTCAAGATGCTCTTCAGTCTGATCGTACTCGTGTGCACCCTTCGCTTTGTGTGGTGGAGTTGCAGGCGCGTCAGTCAGTCTTCGCGGTCAGAGAAGATAGACTTGCTCGGTCCAGCACGCACACCGGTGCCGTTCTCAGCTGGTACGTTGTGGCCAACCGTTGCAGTGTGCATTCAGTGGCGCGGACCGATGTTCCAGAAGGGCAGACAGCTGGAGAATTCAGTGCTAGTCACACAGCGCGTGTTCGACACACAGCATAGAGCTCGCCAAAATCAAGAGACGGTGCATTCCACAGCCGTCATGCCCATCCCAAGCCACCCGACACATTTCCCAGTCAGAATTGCCTGGGTGCGCCGAATCTCGAAGATTGCGCCGCTGGAAGGCATGCCCAATGAACCTGCACTGGATCACCTGCGAGCAAGGCTTCCCCACCTTGCGTTGTCGTGGTTTTCTGACTGGCCCGTGGAAACTTCCAATCTCAAAACATTAGCGTTCGTTCACCATCACCTCGAGCACGTTCACACGCGCCTTGATGAAGTGGATGCCGTCGTGGCACTGATGAACTTGGTGATAATGAGCGATCCGGTCGTGTGGTTGCGTCTCTATGCCGGTGCAGCGATCAAGGTCGGGTACTACCAATCAACCCGGAGCTCCAACAAGGTGCTGCTGCTGCCGACATCGGTAGTGGACCAGTACTTTGAAGATGACGAGTTTGTGCTGCTCAAGTGCCTGTCGACTTCCGACATGGACTGGTCTGACGTGATCCATTGTGGCTAAATACCGCTGTCTCCGTGTGTAGTAAGCCACGTAGTTGAAATTTGAATCGTTGTTAGTTAGCATTGCTGCATCAACATTCAGACAACATCACCGCTGCCCAAAGACAAGCAGCTTCACTGCGGAAACTGTCAAATTCTAGTTCGCCGACCGTGGAGCATTTGAGTTCTTTGGACCACGGGCGTATTCCGTGCACGTAGCAACACGAACAAGCAATCGATAACGATTTGATAGTACAAGTTCGACACGACGTTCATTGTCTGGCAAGCATTTGCCAATTGTCGACCTTTCCGCAGTGTCTGCTTCACGAACTAGATTGCGCTGGTGACACTTTCAACGGTTCGACGACGTTCGCCATGATGGATTCGCTTGCCACGGCTGCCGCATCACCGCCCACGAAGTCGGCGATTCTGCGGACTGAGCACTTTCTTCGCGATCGTCTCCACCACTTCGCCTCACCGCAGTTCTTCTTGAATCCGATCTGGCGAACGAACTAGCCATCGTTTGTTGCCAGCAACCTTTTTTCGTGATTTGTCAAGGTCGAAAAGCTCGACCATTTGCATGCAATGAATTGTTGACCAACTTCCGACGTTCGTGCACTCGGAGCGACAAGAGCTATCAACGAGCCGTTGGTGTCATCTGGGAGCATCATACGTATCTCGCGTTCGCTCAATTGAGAAGCAATTCTCCAGTCTTAAGGTGGATTTGACTGTGTCGGAGAGCTCGGAGGACATTCAAGTGAGCAAAGGAAGCTTTAGGATGATGGGATGCCCATATTCGATGTTTCGACCATCATCCGAGCCCGAAAGTGCGTCAAAAGCAATGACACACCTGGCGAGACTTGCGAATCACTGGCAACGCGGACGCAACTGACGTCGACAAAGTACGGCGGAGGCCACATATTGCTTGATGGTGTTCTAGTTTTGAACGTGTTGATCAGTTAATGGCATCGTTTGTGCAACGTCGTAGAGTAAGAGGCAGTTTACTCAGCCGACAACAACCCAACATAGTAGTCTGCTAGGTCCAGCACGCACGCGAGTGCCATACTCGGCAGGTGTGTTGTGGTCACCCGCAGTGTGCATGCAGTGGCATGAATCCATGTTCCAGTAGAGCAGGAAGGATGTGGTACTCTGACCGACCGTGGTGCTGCATCGGAGCAGCCCCGGCCCGGTCAGACACGCGACAGCGCTTGCATAGGCGCTCGCATATTTACATACCGTGTTGCTGCCACATGCATGGAACACCCATGTCACATGATGAAGAGAATGAACGATACGCGATGGAGCAAGTAGGACACCACCTAGCGTAGCCAGTGAAACCACCAGCACGTAGGTAGCCTGCCGCATAGGCCACCCACGATAATGCATTGTCAAATAATCCCCGCAACCGTCAAGCAGCCTCCTCGGCAGTACAAGAGCACGAAGCTGGCCGTGGTAGCACGGGAGGCGCCACAACGTACTTTTCGGCAAACACGGAGTTGAAGACCGACCGACAAGCATGTCGAAGGTCGACGTGGACAGCGACGTCGAAATGGAGACAGTGGTGACACCATTGTTCCAACCGTCAACGCCCCAAAGATCAAGGCGTGAATCGGGCCCATCTGCTGGAACGGCAGACGGCGCGTGAGCGGTACCTACGGATAATGCCGAGCCATAATCAGACGAAGATCGTCTCCGTGTTAGACTCGGTGAACCCACGGCTGTTGGAGTCCCTGACAAGGTGGGAAGTCTCTGTATCCGACCGAAGATGACCCAACTGAGGAACAGATAATCGCACTTATAGCCGTTGGGTCGATCGTTGGCAATGCGGCTGCGATGGGAGAAACGTTCGCATCCCTGTCTATGGATGTGACGAACCGAGATCCATACAACCGATGTCTGCAGTTGTTTGGTGAGTTCGAACTTGAGCGCAGGCGACAAGCCTCACTCACTACTTCACCGCCAACCGGAGGAGCCAGTGAAGATTCTGATTCGCGCTCTACGTCCAGAGGAGCTGCGTGTCCCTGTTGAGCAGATCGCGAAGTATGAATTCCGGACATGTGAAGCAATAGGCACCAGCTCTGGTCCGTGGTCTCAGAAAATGCTCGATGTTTACCGATCTGCACTTAGTCCAGAAGGCAGTTCGAGACCAGCGCCCAGTGACAAAGACCGAAAACAAGGCAAACACAGTGGCATTGGGATGAAGAAGGAGACGCCTCCAAATGAGAGACTTCTTCCCCACGGGATGGATGTTGGCACTGTGGCAAAGATCACTGGTTACAGATGTGACGAGCAGGAGAAGAAGGCGCTTACGGAGCGCAAACGCAAATGAGCGCCGTCGTGGGCAACAGCGGATTCAATAGCTGGACGGTGACCAACCTAGCTGGACGGGGACATTCGATGCCATCGGCGGCAAGAAGTTACTAATACCAGCAACGGTGGACTCAGGTGCTGATGATACTAGTATCATCCCGTCTGAACTGGTGGTTGCGCTAGAGGCATAACGTCGAGCGGCTCCGTATGCACTACCAGGCAATCGGAGTGTGCTGTGCACCGAGACAGTCAATGTCCAATTGAAGTTGCGGACACCAATGGGGAATGTGACTTTTCCAAAAAACGAAATGGTTGGTGCTGTCGGGTGGTAGACGGGAAATCCTGCTTGGTGACCAACTACTGCGAAAGGTGGGCATCAACGTCACTGAACAGTTGGAGGCACTAGCGAGGAGTCAAATAGACCAGGCCAAAGATGACCTGTGGAAGACTCCGACGACGTTCCACAGCTACTTTCACCAACTTCAATCGAGGCTCCGTGGGTATCCTTATCGAAGATCCGAAGGCAAACGGCATGACACCCGACTCCGAGCACTGCTATGTACACTGCTGAATGAATTTCAAGCAGTTCTGGTGGTGGGTGCGAACAGCCAGCCACCAGACGCGGTCCCACCTCTGGTGATTAAGCTGAAGGAAGGAGCAACTCCACACCGGTGCAACCCCAGACGATACTCGCCAGTCATGAAAGAACATGTTGAAGCGTTGCTTGATGCCGGCTTCATCAACAAGAACCCAGCGTCCAGGCGGCGCCTTGTATGCCAGTCCGCTAAGTTGGGATGACCGTGGACTATGATGAGGTCAACAAGCGGATCAGTCCGCTGGTTGGCGTGATGCCTCATCTGGCCTCCACGATTAACTGTCTGCTAGGCAGATAATTGACTTGTGGAAAGGTTTCTGGCGACTCCCGCTCGCTGAGACTTATCAAGAATGGATGTCGTTCGTGACCGACCAGAGAATCTATACACCAACTCGCGTGCCACAGGGAACTACAGATGCAGCACTGCACTTCCAGAGCACGATGTCAACCATTCTCGGTGACATGGTGCACGACTGTGTTCTCATATGGATTGACGACGTGTTATTGTTTGCTGACAATGAGACCGAATTCATCAACGTGCTGCGACGTGTCTTGCAACGTCTGCATCAGTGACTAACGCCGCAAAGCCACATATATTTCTGAACGAAATCACATGGTGTGGCTAAGTTTACAGAGGCGATGGAGGGAAACACAACCCAGAACGAATCAAGAGTTTCTTGGATCTGCGAGAACCGAGCATACAGTAGTGGTCGAACTGCACCAGTTTGTATGCGCAGTAAGCTTGATGCGTGGGTTACTTCCAGATTATGCCAGAGTGGCAGACGTACTGCAGCGACGCCTGAATGCTGAGCTCCATGGTATTAAGCGAACCACGAGTAGCAGCTCGGATTGCACTTGCGCTCACCACTGACGAGCTGACGTGTTTCCACGAGTTGAAACAACGGGCCAGCAGTGCTATCATGTTGGAACACATGCGCGATGACTGGACCGTTTGTGTTTTCACTTTCACGGACGCAAGTCACCTCGGGTGGGGTATCATGATCACGCAAGTCCAAGGGATAAGACAATTTCTGACCAGGATCACCGACACGTTGATGCGCTTGTCCGGTACCTTAAAGGTGCCCAGCTGCATCGAGAAAGAAGCGCACCCCATCATTGTGGCCAATGACAAAGCTGACTACATCCTCCACCGCGAGCGAGGATATCGCCTCCGTCTGCGATCATGCGATTTTGATCTCCATCTTCGCACCAGACAAAGCACAAAAGAGACAACGTATGGGTCGACCTGCTCTCCAGATGGATTGATACAAACGAAAGTAGCGAAGGGATTAAGCTGTTACCGTTCTCAGTCAAGAGCAGTAGAGCCACCTGCGAACCTTAGACGCCGACACATTCGAGGTGCCTGAGGCACACAGTATCCGCGTCTGCCAAGACCGACACGATGCTGCAAACATAACTGGCTTGGCGTTGGATCCGGTGATGCACGTCTACACAGAGGATGGCAAAATCTGGGTTACCAGACGACGCCGACCTCATACAAGATTGATGATCGTCGGACATTGCGGTTCCCAAGGACATCGCGGTGCTCAGGCACTTACTATCATGCTTGCTGATCGGTTCGCGATCACTCGTCTACTAGACAAGTGTGACGAGTTCTGTGCGAACTGCCTCGTATGCGTACACACAAAGGGAGGGCGATCGACAGCTCGTCCGTGGCATGGCACGGATGAGCACCCTGACCGCAACGAACGCCATTTGATGCTACATCGGTGACAGCGAAGAAGGGCAAACATACGTGTTGGTCAACATGGATGCTGCCACGAACTTCGTCAAGCTGTTCACGCACGATGCCACCACCGCCACCAATACAGCCATGCAACTGCTTGAATGGGGTGGGATGTTCGGGTTCCCCTCCGTCTTCGTGTCCGACTCCCCCATCCACTTCAAGAATGACGTGCTGGCCGAATAGGCGCATGGCAAAAACCTGGGTGCGACACAGGAGTTTGTTCTTGCATACTGCCCCTGCCGAAATGGCTTTGTTGAATGTGTCCAACGGCATCTGCTACACGTACTGCGTGCGTTGCCATTGGACACCAAGCTTCCAGCGTCACAGTGGCCGGCGCTTATCCCAACTGTCCAGGTCATACTCAACACGACCTTGCGCACTGGACAAGCACACCACAGCCCATGCGCGACCTTCCTCGGCCTCAAGCCCTGATCTGGGCTGGACCCACAAATCGTGAGCTGGCATCCTCAACCTGGATGTGAATGCGAAGCGGCGCGAGCAAAGCATGCGCGCCCAAAAACGCACGATCCGCGCAAATTTCATGGAGGGGCGATTACGTGCTTTGGTCCACGGTCGATATGAATATCCCCAGAAACAAACTACGTGTCACCTGGGTCAGCCCGTACCAAATCATCGAGTGCAATGCTTTTTCACATGTAACTTGCTACGTGCTCACTCAAGACACCCGTGAGGTACACGAAAGCCGCCTTAAATTCTTCCGGGACAAATCCCTCAACGTGACCGAAGAAATCTTGGCGCACATTGGCAGCCAGGATGTATTGCTGGCAGTAGAGGAAATCCGCGACGTGCGGAAAACCTTCAAAGCCGACTGTCAGCTACGCCTCACGTGGAAAGGCCTCGATGATGCTGACGCATCATTGATGAACCTGGTCATCATGAGTGATGCGTGTGGCTCCTGGCGTGGCGTCAGTGTCAGGTATTATCAATTGACGAAGAACCTAGCCCGTCGTGATTCGAGGTCGAGGGCTTCTCTGCATCGATCGGCACAGACCGCATGCTGTGTGCGCCTCCCTCGCACTGCACATTGATCCTCGAGTTCTTGCTACGCTTGCCACCAGCGAGGAGCATTAAACGGAGGCCACTGCCGGAGCAGCTCGCCATAATCCTATTTTGCTCACCATTATAATGCGCTCACAGCTTGCTCCATCGTGCCTTAATGTTGTTGTTATTCGTCGGTAGGAGTCGCACGTCGACGTGCTATACATAGATGTGGCCTGGGCCGATTCGGAGAGAGGTCAGCAAGGTCGCTCTGCGTATGGACTGAGCAGAGAGTGAAGCCGAGCTGCTGAACACCTTCGCAGCACCAACGATGGATGGGCGGCGCAAAGCTCTGGTGCCGGAACGAGCAAGCTCAAAGCGCCTCATGCGGATGATGGCGCTGCGGCACCAAGCTGCGCGCTCCGACGTGTTTGATCACCAACTCCCATTCTCCTGGCTGCGCTGGTTTCGGGCCGCCATCTCGTATATGCTGCTCTTCTCCGATGTCCCTCGCTCCGGACTAGGAATTCGAAATGTGAGCCCGCACAACGCCCTCGAGCCAACCATGATCGAGGTTTACGGACCGTGGGCATATTCTGTTCTGCAGCTCACTCGAAACAGCACAGACCAGCCACCGGCGACGGTGTGGTCATACAAGTTCGACACTACGTCCATTGTGTGGCGAGCGTTTGCAGCGCATTTTAAGTTAACGACGTTCCCACGGTATTTGTTTTACGAAGCAGATTGTGCTAGCGACACGCTGAACAGCTCGACGACGTTCGCGATGATGGATTCGCTCGCAGCGGCAGTCGCAGCGCAACCTTCGAGGTTGGCGGTCCTGCGCACAGTGCAAAGCTTCCGCGATCGCCTGCATCACTATGTGCTACCGCAACTGTTCGTGCACTCGCTGTGGCGAACCAACCAGGCTCTGTATTATCCGTCATCCGTCGTCAGCAATCCGTTCTTTGCGATCTGCCAAGGCCCCGAGGCTCGGCCGTTCGCGTGCAATGAACTGTGGACCAACTATCGACGCTCGTGCTCCCCCCACGACGCCAGCTGCCGACGGAACGTTGGTGTCATTTGGGAGCACATTGTGCGTCGCATTCGCTCAATTGAGAAGCAATTCCCTGGTATTCACGTTGACTTGACGGTACTGGAGAGCACCGAGGACATTCAAGTGAGCAAAGGAAGCTTTAGTGGGATGGGATCCGGTAATTTTGACGTCTCGACGATCATCCGAGCTAGAAGGTGTGACGCGGAGAATAAAGAGGATCTTGATGCTTCCATAGCGACGTGCGAGACCGTGTTTGCCGAAGATTTTCGCTACGAAGGCGGGTTGTTCACACAGAATGTGATTGATTGGTATTGGATCGTAGCGATGTTGAGAATTTGTGGGCAACTGTACTGCGTGCTTCGCGTGGCGATGCTTGTAGTCAGTTGCGCTGTGACGCGTTCAGCCGAACCGTCTCAAAGCACGTCGTTGACCACGAAGATTCTAGGTGCTGCTCGCCTCTTCGTTCGACTGCCCAGTCAGTCGGTGATCTACGGCAGTCCACTACCAATCGTGTTCTATGCGTTAGCACACTCGATCGATGCTTCGTTCATGTACCAGACCATCGCTCAGCGGTTTGCGACAGCTCGTGGCCAGTTGCACGATGATTTTCAAGTGTTCTTTGTCACCGCAGCTGTTCAGATGCGCAATATCTGGCTGCTAGCGAGCGTCCTGCATCTTGTCGTGCGGTGGTCAACTGCTCGCTGGTGGTCACCAGTCGACGGGGTCGTTGGTGCACCACCTTTCACTCTGAGCATGCTGTCCAGCCTCACGATCTTCAGTCAATACCGTTCGCTATCATTCCGCAATACGAAGGTGCTGTCCATCTCGCCCTTGGTTGGTTCTCCACGACGTTTGCTGGCAACGCGGACGCACCTGACGTCCACGCAATACGGCGCGGGACACATTCAGCTGGATGGCATTTTCTTGGATGTGAAGATGCTATCTAGTCTAATTGTGCTGGTTTGCATCATTCGAGCTGCGTGGTGGAGCTGTTGTGAGCTTCGGCACTCGGCAAAACCAAACAGCAGCGATTTCCTTGGTCCAGCGCGCACGCCAGTACCATACTCGGCAGGTGTGTTGTGGCCAGCAATCGCTGTGTGCATTCAGTGGCGAGGAACGATGTTTCAGAAGAGCAGGGGTCTGGAGAAAGTAATGAAGAAGTCCCAGCGCATGATACAGTCGCTGAGTTGGCGTGTGTTGAGCCGTCAACACACCCAACGCAAGTTGGACGTCACGCGCTCCACCCTTGTCACCCCGATGAGCCCCTCCTTCACGCCGCATCATCCATCAGACTCCTGGTTTCGTCGAGTCTCGAAGATTGTTCCACATGTTCCAGCAATGACACATCGGCGCTTGTTCGTTCGACTGCCAAGCCAGATGGTGATCTACGGTAGCCCACTCCCGATCGTGATGTATGCGCTCGCACACACAATTGATGCGTCGTTTGTCAACGAAGAAATCGCACAGCAATTCACTACAGCCCGTGGCGTGTTAGGCAACGATTGGACAGTGTTCTTCACAACCGCCGCCATCCAGATGCGCAACATCTGGTTGCTAGCAGTCGCTGTGTACCTGGTCGTGTGGTTGTCAACTCTTCGCTTTTGGTCTCCTGTCTATGGTGTGCTTGGCGCGCCACCGTTCACCTTAAGTATGTTGTCCAGGCTTACGATCTTCAGTCACTACCGTTCGCTCTCGTTCCGCAACACGCAAGTGTTGTCCATCTCGCCTGTGGTTGGATCGTTTCGATCGCTGGCAACACGGACGCTCTTGGCCTCGAAGCAGTATGGTGGTGGCCATGTCTTGCTGGATGGCGTGCTGCTTGACTTCAAGATGCTGTTCAGTCTGATTGTGGTCATGTCCACCATACGTGCTGTTTGGTGGAGGTACACGCACTTCACACGCTCGAAAGTTAAGCACAAGATCGACTTCCTCGGCCCAGCTCGTACGCCAGTGCCTTATTCAGGGGGTGTGCTGTGGCCAGGTGTTGCCGTGTGCATGCAGTGGCGTGGATCGTTATTCCAGAAAAGCACCAAGATGCAGAAACTGATAATGGGCTCGCAACGCATGGTCAAGTCCTGGAGTTCGCGGGTGCTGAGTCGTCACAAAAACCCGAAGAGTCACTTTGCAATTTGCCGCGTCGTGCACACCTGCACTCTGCACACGTTGCCTTCAGCCAGCCAAGTTACGCACAGCCACGACCAGCTGCCGCGTCGCTCAGCCATTCAACCCGCCCATTCGCCACAACCAACCAAGTTGCGGCTCATGGCGGCGGATCGAATGGCGGAGACAGCTCGCCGGCCACCGGACTCCCCGAGGCCACCGAATCGAATGGCTCCCGAGCCGCAAACGACAGCAGCCAAACGGGCCGCTTCCAGTTCCGACCGAACGACGCCTTCAACGCCTGCGCCCCAAAACGCATGGGCCAAGCCCCTTGCATGGACACGGCCAGATCAAGTCATGTTGGACTCATCGCTCCAGTGCCCAGCACAGGAGCTCACGATGACCCAACAAGATGCGATCGCCTTTGCGCAATTCCCGAGCCTCACGTGCGCCGATGATCAGCTCCGACCGATGACCGACGATGAACGTTGCATTCTGCAGCAGTATATCGACGGGAACAGACCGATACCAGCCAGCACACCGGGTCCACCTCTTTCATGGAGCCGCAGAATCTCGCGTGCGCCACTTTCCTGGAGCCGCAGAACGTCGAAGATCACTCCGCGTGAATTGATCGGTCACGGGCCGGTGCTGGCGCATCTACGGGCGCGATCGATTCCTCACCTTGCGTTATCATGGTTCTCTGACTGGCCGGTGGACGCCTCCAACCACAAGACACTGCGTTTTGTACACTACCACCTCGAGCACATCCACACCCGACTAGTTGAAGTGGACGCTATCGCGGCCTTGATGAACCTGGTGATCATGAGTGATCCGGTCGTGTGGCTTGGGCTGCGTGTGGCTCCAGGCGTCAGTGTCGGGTATTATCAATCGACCAAGAACCCAGACAAGGTCGTCGTGTTACCAACGTCAGTGGTGAGGGAGTACTTTGAAGACGAAGAGTTCGTGCTGTTGAAATGCACATCGACCGTGGAGATGGCTTGGTCGGATCTGATTCACTGCGGTTGAAGGCTGAGTGATATGATCATCGACTAGACGATGAAAACTTGACAGGCTTCTCGGTCAAACGGACATCGAGCAACACAGAACCCCACCATCATCCTACGCAGCGCTCCCAGCGGTCCTCCAAAGTACCGTGGCTTAACCCGCTGACCGGCCACACCTGCTACCCATGACCAAGCACGTGCTTGGCTTCGTCTTCCACATCGACGACGCGAAGCCAACTACGTCTTCCAGGCAGCTCGGTTCGTCCTTCTGCGATGTGCCAAGTTTAGCCTTCTCGATGGCATCGTCGACCACCAGTCATCTAGGGACTCGCTGCCGGCAATGGAGGCACGTCGTATGCACGCTCCACCTCTTCGTCCCCAACCAGCACCATCGGCCTCCACAACAGCTCTCCAGACATCCATCATCGCCCGGCTCACCGACAACCCCGAGCTACTGCAGCACTTCCTACAGCTGTGCCCCGCTGAGCCAGCTGCACCGTCGGTCGCAGCACACGCCGCCCAGACACCGATTACGCGCGCGCTGCTCGAGCGCGCCAAAGATTTCGCAGAAGAGATTCGAAGCTGCGCGAACTGGTCAGCGTCGGACCTGAACTCGCTCGTGTTTTGGTTTGACTCCGTGCTCGAGGAGTATCGTCGTACCGTTGAGTTGGATGTACACACCTCCAGCATGAACCGCCCCTGAGTCGTTGATCGCTTCAGCATGCGTGATGTCGAATTTCAGAGTATCTCTCTTTGTCATCCACTCGGAGAAGTTAGCGGAACTTAGGCGAGCTCAATTGCACCCGTCCTCGTCTCGTGGTGGCTGCCTCGGTGGAAAAGCCCGATCAGCGCAACACCCACGTCCCGCCCGAAGTCCTGGACGTCCTACGCAAGGAGGGGTCTAAGTCATTGTGCCTCAAGTTCCTCTCCAAGCGTGGGTGCACAACCGGTATTCGAGAGAAGTGCACGTTCAACCGCGCCCACCTCATCCTCCTTCGACTACGTCGACACCAAGTTGGGCGGTCTCCTCGCCGAGCTTACGGACAACTGAATCGCGACCACAAATGCCGGCGGTGTGCACCATCCCAAGATCATCATCGACCTCTGCACCGTCCAAAAAATCCAAGCAATTCTACTCGCCGACCTCAAAAAGTCGGAAGCTGAGCGCCAGGATATACTTCGCGAAGCGTTCGAATCAAGCAACATCGTCCATGTTCCCATCAGACCGGTGGGGCTGCCGTCGGATCAGCCGACGATCGACACGTCGATGATCCACGCACTCTCCAAGCTCATCGAGCAACGCAACCTCTCACTCGAAGATGTGGTCTGCCTGTACCGCGGCGACCGTACTATCGACAGGGGCAGCGAGCCGAACATACTCGTTGGAACGCTGCGAAGACGACAATTCTCTACGAAGTACGCGAACCACTCTAAGTCAGCGGCGGCATCGGCTGACAGGATGGCCGGATGGAAGGCAGATAGTTGGCGGGCGAACCGGGCCAGGTGATGATAGAAGCCGTATGCATGTACATACATGGCGAAGGGAACCGAGGTCTTCAGAAGAGTTCGCTTCGATACCAAATGTTAGGCAAGGACGGTTTGGACTCGCATGCGAGCTTGTAAGATCGTGTCCTCCGGCATCAAGACTGCGCGTGTATTTGTGACCCAGTCGCAGTTGTGTCGACCATGATGAGAAATTTTTCTCATTGATCGCCCGAGGACCTAGCGTGGCGATGCGCGCAAGTCTGAGCGCTACTTAGGCCCCTTCTAGACGCCCGGAAAGGCTTGGTTTGATCAGTACACGGTCGTCTACCCATTCGCACGCGAAAAATGCGTTGGTGTCTGGATTGGACGGGCACAGACTGTTCGGACTCTCCATGCGGACCAGATGAGAAATAGCGCCACCAAATACACCGTAGTGCGCTGGCGAGGCTGTCCAGCCGAAAAGAAGGGCGACCCAGATAACAGCAGAGGACTCCGTGCGCATCGACGAGACATCGTCTGCGAGAGAGGCAGGGATGTGGCCACAGAATTGGTGGCATATTTCAGCAGCAAGCGGAATGTTCTGGAACGCACGTGACACGTCACCTTTAAGCATTGCTATTGATACGGATGGCCATCGATTGGATACTTCCTCAATGCGCTGTGCAACGCAAGCAACCGGCTCGTACGTGATAGATGGGAGAAGGTCACGTGACGACGTGCTGTTGACAGACTGGCCGAGCGGAAACGATAAATCATGAATCACCCGCGCGTCGTTCATCAGATCAACCCCGGATTTCTCGACGCAGCCGAATGGGCTGAAACGAGCGTGCGACCAGCGATCGGCCACCTTCGTGGAGACCACCAGCATGGCATCATCCGCTTGTCCCTTCGCCACGTTTTTCACCAGCGCACGATCGAACTTGCTGGCGGATTTGTGATCTGGTGGACGGGTGGCTTGGGTTGCTGAGTGGCAAAAGCATGATATACGCCGTGTGCTACATCCGTGACCATCTCGTCGCAGTGTGGGTATGAGCAGCTGTCGCAGAGCCACAGGCTGAAGAGCTTTGTTGGGGCGGCCGACCAGTGTTCGCCACCTATTGACAACCGAGCCGCCGTCACGTGGTGCAACAGCCCATCCAGTCGGAATCCACTGAGCTGAACCGTCGCCTGGGTGGACGCGAAGCTCAGTTCGCACTGCGTACATCCGCGGAGCATCTGGCTTCAAACGTTTTTGCCGACATGGGCCCAAGAGCATGGTCAAGGATCCTCTCAAGAAGTGGAATGGGCGTCGTATTCATTGTGTAGCGATCGAAGCAGAATCAAGAGTGAATTACAGGTGATCTCATGCATGTCTATCTACTGCTATGCTACTGACCAATCGTCTGATGGATGGTTGCGAGCTCGTCTTGGAATGGATGGTGATGGAGGATATGTGTCGTGACGTG
>NSDO01000116.1:57414-85399 GCA_002286825.1 Lagenidium giganteum
GSTGGACCTGGTCTGGGTCAGCGATGTGGCACGCAYAATGACCRGTCTATGGAGAGCAATGAACGACCAGACGCACGGCCGCGACCCATCTCGACAACTTCGCTGGATCCAGGCATCTGCCATTGAAACAAGAACGGCAATCTTTCACACGTGTGAATCACCAGCCATCTTTCGCAGCCTTCTGCAACTCTTGAATTCGGACCATTTGAGAGAGTCACTACTGCACCATCCAACGCCCCAGGCAACGCATTGGATCCTCTACTTTGATGGTGGCAGCAGGGGAAATCCCGGGGTGGCAGGAAGTGGCAGCGTCCTCATCCGATACGACTCGACGACGCAGAGCGCCGGAGTGCACTGGGCAAGAGCGACGTACATCGGCGGCCACCACACCAATATCCTAGCCGAATACATAGCTCTCCACGTCGGGCTCCAAGAAGCACAAGCCCAACGACTCCACCCTCTACACGTGGTCGGCGACAGCCTCATGATCATCCAGCAGCTACGGCACAGCCGCGCGCCGCGACACCCCAAGCTAGCCGGCGTCTTCCAGCAAACGCGACGCATAGCCGACCTCATTCGGGTGCGCTCCTGGTGCCACCACTATCGCACCCATAACCGGATGGCCGACTATGCAGCCAATGTTGCGATGAACACGGCGACCACCTCAACGTGGGACGACACCCCGGCCAACTCTCTGCCAGCCCTTACCAGCTACATGGCCCATGATGTCACGGAGTGGGAAGTCTCTCATCGAGGCATGCTGAGGCAGGAGACGGCACTAGCGCGACGACGGCAGTCGCGAGTAATTGAGTAGTTGCTACTACTAGGCTATAGGATGTTACCGAACAAACGGCGTACACAATAGACCTCAACTTCATCATCATCATCAAAAATCCGAAGAGATATACGCACCGCAGTCACACCGATACCAGCCAGCACACCGGGTCCACCTCTTTCATGGGGCCGCAGAATCTCGAGTGCGCCACTTTCGTGGAGCCGCAGAATGTCGAGGATCATTCCGCGTGAATTAATCGGTCACGGGCCGGTGCTGGCGCATCTACGGGCGCGATCGATTCCTCACCTTGCGTTATCATGGTTCTCTGACTGGCCGGTGGACGCCTCCAACCACAAGACACTGCGTTTTGTACACTACCACCTCGAGCACATCCACACCCGACTAGATGAAGTGGACGCTATCGCGGCCTTGATGAACCTGGTGATCATGAGTGATCCGATCGTGTGGCTTCGGCTGCGTGTGGCTCGAGGCGTCCGTTTCGGGTATTATCAATCGCCAAAAACCCCGGACAAGTTGGTTGTGTTGCCGACTTCGGTGGTGAGGCAGTACTATGAAGCCGTCATCGTCGGATACTATCGGTGAACGAGAAACCCAGTCGAAGTGGTCTTGTTGCAGACAGCGGTGGTGCGGCAGTGCATTGAGGACGACGAAGTCGTGCTGTTGAGATGTGTGTAGTCGAACCAGTTCATCACCGTCCGAGATGACCTGGTTCGACTTGATCCACTGCGGGTGGAGCTATCATCATGCTGCCATAATCAAACCAACAACGTGGGAATTTACTTCAACAAAATGAGAATGAAGTAATACCATGCATATTAATATATCCCACGTACATATTTGTTGCTTTTGTTTACAAACCCATAACAAACTGAACGTTTGCTGTTTCACACATTCATTGCGGTCGTAGGGAATGTTGGTCGATGAGCTGGTGGGTGAGTGATGGTGGGTCGTTTTGCGCCCTGGCTGTTGGCATCGCAGCCAATTATTGGCGTCAGTATTGGTATCAAAGCATCCAATGCAGAGGAACGCGCCGTCGCGTGTGGCGCCGGCCGCGCTCGGTGCGCTGCAGCACAACACCGACCGCATCCGCAACATCTGCATCCTCGCGCACGTCGACCATGGCAAAACGACGCTCAGCGACAGCCTCGTCTCGGCCAACGGCATCATCTCGGAGAAGCTCGCGGGCAAGGTGAGCCCTTCGTCCATCCATTCGGTGCCCATGGCCATCGCACAGTCCATTGCTGACGCTCGTTCTGTGTGTGTCACGTGTAGCTGCGCTTCCTGGACAGCACCGAGGAGGAGCAGATCCGCGGCATCACCATGAAGTCGAGCGCCATCTCGCTGCTCTTCCAGAACGAGCCCACCGCCAACGCCGCCAACGCCGACGCCACGCCGTATCTGATCAACCTCGTGGACTCGCCCGGCCACGTCGACTTCTCCTTCGACGTGTCCACGGCCGTGCGGCTGTGCGACGGCGCATTGGTGCTCATTGACGCCGTCGAGGGCGTGTGCGCGCAGACGATTGCGGTGCTGCGTCAGGCGTGGCAGGAAGGCATCCGCCCGTGCCTGGTCATCAACAAGGTCGATCGCTTGATCTTTGAGCTGCAGCTCACGACAGAGGAGTCGTACCAGCTGCTGCATCGCATCGTGGAACAGGCCAACGCCGTACTCAGCTCGCTCATCCGCGCCGAAGTGATGGCCAAGCACGAGCACGAAGACGGCGACACGATTGATGAAGCTGCGTGTGTGGCCGAGACGGCCGCCATGGAGCACGAGATGCTGCTCTCGCCCTGCAATGGCAACGTGCTGTTTGCGAGCGCCACCGATGGCTGGGCCTTCAACGTCGGCTTTTTTGCGCAGCTCTATGCCAAGAAACTCGAGGTGCCGTTCCGCGCCATGCGCCAAGCGCTCTGGGGCGAGTACTACTACAACAGCAAGACCAAGAAGATTGTGACCAAGCCGCCAAGCGCAACGAGCCAGCCGCTGTTCTGCTCGCTCATTCTCGACTACATCTGGAACACGTACACGACGCTGGGCCGACCGATCGAGAGCGACGCCGACGCCGAAGAGATGCGTACATTGACCAAGCAGCTGCGTGTGGCCAAGCTCGTCAGCGACCGCGATCTCCGGCATCCGGAGCGCAAAAACGCCATCCAGGCGGTGATGCGCAAGTGGCTGCCGCTGGCGCCCACGGTGCTCAAGATGGTGACGCGGGCGCTACCAAGCCCCGTTGCAGCGCAGGCCAGACGTGCCCAGAAGCTGTGCCAGGTGTCTTCCTTGGAGCTGGAAGGCCATGCGCCTCAGATGCAGGTGTACCGCTCGCTGCAGGACTGCGCCACGGCTGCTGAGGCACCGCTGGTCGTGTACATTTGTAAGATGGTGTCTGTCGAAGCGAACCTGCTGTCAAACGCGTACGAACTTGGACTGACGCGTGACGACGATGTGTACGTGGCGGTGGGACGCGTGTACTCTGGCGTGCTCCGCATCGGACAGCCGGTGCACGTGCTGGATCCAAAGTTCCAGGGCTTTCAGGGCGAAGAATCGCACGCCATGGACATCAGTGCGATCAAGCACGTGTCGCGACTGGAGCAGGGCATGCTGCGGCCGTACATGATGATGGGGCGCGAGCTGAACGCGCTGGACGAAGTGCCTGCGGGCAACATCGTGGGCATCGTGGGCTTGCAGGATCATATCCTCAAGACAGCGACACTGTCGTCCACGCTCACGTGTCCGTCGTTGACCAAGATGCCATACCAGGCCAAGCCGATCGTGCGTGTGGCAGTCGAGCCTGAGGATCCACGCAACTTTGCGGCGCTGGAAGCTGGGCTGCAGCGTCTATATCGCTCGGACCCGACCGTGGAAGTACAGGTGCAGCAGACGGGTGAGCACGTGATTGTCGCATTGGGAGAGCTCCACCTCGAGCGATGTATCAAGGATCTGAAGGAACGCTTTGCCAAGGTCGCCGTGCGTGTGTCGGAGCCACTTGTGGGCTTCCGCGAGAGCATCGTTCCAGGGACCATCTCACCCACGCAAGAAAGCGTTGTGTTTAAAGACATCTTGCAGCACAACGACGCAGCAAGCGCGGCAACAGGTGATCCGAAGGTGGCGTACACTACGACAGCGGACGGCACGGTGCTGCTCAAGGTGCGCGCGCTGCCGCTGCCGGCGGGGCTGGCGCAGTTGCTAGAGGAAAACACCGACGCGCTGCGCCACTTGGTGGGCGCCAACAAGTTGTCGGAGGACACTGATGACGCGGTGGAGACAGCGACCGCAATCGAGGCAACGGCCGACCAGACGGAGGAGTTCAAGCGACAGTTTGACACGCTGCTGCGCGCCAGCGGCGACGCGTTCTGGAAACACGTGACACTTGACCAAGTGTGGGCGTGCGGTCCGCGCCGAGTGGGTCCAAACATGCTGATCAATGCAGTGCTTGGCTACCGCCTCACAACTGGCAGTCTCTTTAACGGCGAGCAACCACTGCGTTCGACGGCATCGGAGCGAGATGAGCAGCTGAGCAAGCTGGAGAATAGTATTGCTACGGGCTTCCAGTTAGCGACAGCTGCGGGGCCGATGTGCGACGAACCTGTGTGGGGTGTGGCGTACGTGCTCGAAGATTTCGAGTTCCGAGCCAAGGAAGAGTCGGTCGACGGAGATGCCGAGGAAGACAATCGGTTCGGGCCATTGACAGGACAAGTGATCTCGACAATGCGTTCGGCCTGCCGTGTCGCGGTCGTCAAGCAGCCGCTGCGGTTGGTGGAAGCTGTGTATCTCTGCACGGTGCAGTGCTTAGCCGACCAGCTCGGCAAGTTGTATTCCGTCATCTCTAAGCGTCGAGGAACAATTTTCTCGGAAGAATTGTCGGACGGCACGGCCTTGTTCACGATCAAGGCGCACTTGCCCGTCGTCGAAAGCTTCGGGTTTGCGTCTGACGTATTGACGCAGACATCTGGTGCTGCTAGCAACCCACAGCTCGTGTTCGCACACTGGAGCGTCATTGAGACAGATCCGTACTTCCAACCACAGACGGAGGAGGAGCGTGAAGACTACGGCGAGCGCGTCTACGAGCACAACTACGTGCGCAAGTACATTGAAGCAGTGCGCAAGCGCAAGGGCCTCGCCCGCGACGAAAAAGTGGTCGTCCACGCGGAGAAGCAGCGAACATTGGCGCGCAAACGGTAGATGCACAGATAAAGCACCTAATGAACTGAACAAGTGGGTTTGCAATGGCCGTGGCGTTGGCGGTCGGCGGGATTTTTGAGGCTGAAGTGTCTACGAGAGAAAAAAACAACCATGCGGCTTTCGCCGCCACAAGTCTTTACAGCTGCTCTTCGCCCCGGTCATGGCATCTTCCTCGTCACGCCGACGACCGAATCTCGCGGTCAGTGCGAGCGAACGTTGCCGCACGCGCGCGCTTGTTGCTGCTTTCCGACGTGCCGGCCTGGGGATGTAGGACTTTCGAGTCAAGTACTCCATGCTCGAGCCCAACGAGCTGCAAATCATCGGATCGTGGAGCTATCCTGTCAACATTGGCAACGGCACCTCGGTGAGGGCGTACAAGTACGCCGCGACGCCTGTCGTGTGGCGTGCCCACGCGACGTTTTTCGATCTGCCGGCGTTTCCTCGCTGCCTGCTATACCACTGCTGGATACTAAGACGTCGTTCGCCATTGCAACACGATGGCCAATGCCACCGCGCACTGGAGTTGCAAACGACGTCAAGATGAACCGAACGTCAGCACTCTGCGCACGTCCAGGAGGTTTCGAGACCGATTGCATCACTACATCTTTCCCCAGTTCTTCAACCCCCCACTCTTGCGGACGCTCCAGACCACGTACTACCCACCAAGTGCGACTCGGACGCCAGACTTACGGATATGCCAGCGTCGCATTAGGAACGCGCTGATGTGGTGATTTGTGGACCAACTTTCGTCGCACGTGCTTCACCCAACCTTCAAGTGATCCCGATTGCCCCAGCGTGGGTCTTGTGTGGAATCACATTCGGGATCGTATTCGGGACACTTGATGGACCTCACAATCCTCGGAGGACAGGAGGATCCTCGAGCGTGTCGTGGAGACCTGAGCTACCTGAGCTACCCAGACGTTTCGACGTTTCGACGATCCTTCGAGCACAGAGATGTACATGTGTACAGACGGTGTTTGTACCACGCAATTTCTCGAAGATTATCGGTACTTGGTCTGACGTCGAAGAACGGTACAATCGCGTCGTCTTCCTCCGAGTCTTCGGCCAACGTTGCCAACCCACGCGGCCATTGCCTCAGCTAGTGCGATATCCTCACTAAGGAACACCTCTAAATCGATGAGCTCACCTTCCAGCATCCTCTTCCCCTTGAATACTCCCGTGGTGAATTGCTTGACGCCGAGTGCAGTGGCCTGCGCAGTGGGTAACTCATGGATCGACACAACACGAGTGTTGCGCAAGCTGAGAAACGTAGCTCGAGGCGATCACGATCGTGTACTCCGGAAACCCGGTTACAGCGTTGGCTCGGAATGATGAAAACTGCGCCATGGTCTGGACAGCAGTTGCGGCAACACACTGCGCATCTGGCTGCAAGCCGACCGAACCTCAATGGATTCAGCGTGAAGTTGCCGAGTTGGGTCGTAAAATCATTATCATTTTCCAGAATCTGGTACGTCGTAGGAGCGTCAATGCAGTGCGATGACGCTGCCGTACACGATCGCTTGACTGGGGACACACGCGAATATATACTAGGCTGAGCGCCCGGTGACTTGTGTGGGCTTGCTTGACCATTTGCCACACGTATAACTTTGCTGCCGATGAGCATGAACACCCGAAAGTAACAGTAGCTTCGCCAACGTAGCTAGTCTCTGTTGATGTTTCGAGCATCAACAGGTCGGGCATATTGTAAATATTAATATCGAAGGTGTGTGTGTGTGTGTTTCTGTCAAAGTCTGTGCCGTGTAATGACTGGTGCTAACGATGAAACTCGGCCACAGGACATTGAATCTAATTTCACCTCTCCTTTTCTCTCCTTCCTGTCTCCTTCGTCTTCTACCTTGCCCGCCATTTTGACGTCAAGAACGTCAACAGGCAATGAGCCCAAGCCAAGCCTCAAGCAACGACTTCCCGCGCCTGACTGGCGCCACGAACTTCGACGTCTGGAAGGCTCACGTGTCTGCAGCTCTCGACGGCAAGCACCTGCTTGGCTTCGTGACCAAGCAGCACTACGATGGAACGTCGTCCTCGTCCGAGACTGAAAGCGACATGCGACGTCTCGGATGACGACGAAGTGTCCAAGGCTCCCGAGGGTGTGGAAGCCGATTCGGACGCGCTGGACTCCGATGCAGTCGACTGTGGAGAGAGTGACGATGACTTGAAACCGTACCCGGACTCCGAAGCCGCGGTGAAAGTTAAGAAGGAGGCGAAGAAAAGCAGTGATCTCCCTGCTATCCGTCCTTTCAGCCCTTGCGCTCGCACGCGAGCAAAGCGAAAATGAAGCGTCGTGCATTGAGCTCACGTGAGCTCCGCCGACTGGAAGCGAAAACGAAGGCGTTCTTGATGAAGACGATGGACAACACCCACATCCATATTGTCAAGAATCTTTCGACCTCGTATGAGATATTGCGAGCAATTTGCAAGAAGTATGAAGGAGCTGCCTTCCACGGCGATCCATACTTCATCCAGCACTTCCTGATGGAGCTAAATACGAGGAAGGGTCCGACCTAACCGAGCTCTTCATCAAGCTGGAAAACGCGATGAGAGCCGCGTCTGAAGCATCTGACTCAGTGCTAACTGACGCGCAACGGTCACTGTACCTGTTCCATGCACTGTCACCAACCTAGAAAGGTGATCTCCGCGTTTGGAAAGGCATGCAGAAGTATATTCCGTACGAAGACCTCAAGATGAGTATCAAGGCAAAAGTGCGAGAAATCTGAGCCCAGGAGCGCTACTCCCTGTCCAAGGGCACCCCCGAGAGTATCTGGACGAGCAACGAGAAAGCGCTTGCCGCTGTCCCTCAGGCTTTGCCCATTCCACCAGCGCTTCAGTAAACCATCTGTACGTACTGCAACCGACCCGTCACGCCATTTTTCAATACTGCGCCCACGCACCGGTTGCGTCAAGAAGGAACAGTCCTGCTTGCGAACTCCATGTTGAAAGGCGGAGACTCCAACCGCTATCAACCTTACGATCGTGACTCAGCTCGAGAATACCACTACAATGGTGGCTCAACCGGGTGTGGTCTAGGCCGTGGGCGTGGAGGTCGTGGTGGTCGTGGCTCAAACAAGTACGAGGACTCGCGACATGGCGACCACACCTACCAGGGAGGCCGTGGCAACAAGGGTGGTCGAGGTGGCTACGGCGCCGTCACGCCGTGAAGAAGGCCATGTCGCGATTATTGGCACGATCAAGCCTGCCGTCAGCCTCACTGCCCAAGTGACTCACACCTTTGATCCCGTTTGGACAATCGACTCAGACTGCACTCGCCATTTGAGTCATCATCTTGAATAGATGATGGAGCGTCGCAAGGGTGACGGAACAATCATGGTCGGAGGCAAGAGCGAGATCCCAATCGAAGCTACTGGGACGGTCATCGTCGAAGTCCCTGACTCCAAAGGGCCAGCCGCAGTCAATGACGCTACGCAACGTGCTATATGCACCAAAGCTCAAGTTCCACCTGTTCTCAGTCCCTGCTGCTGTCAAAGACGGCTTTCATTTCGCATTCAAGCGTGACAACTGCGCTGTGCAAACAGACCAGAAATTCAAGGTCAATGCCAAGCTGGCGGATCACTGATGGTAGATTATGCGATGGCACCAGGGTGGCTTTACGGGATCTGCTCCAAGCTGTTCAACCAACTCGTCACCGTTGCTGCAATCAACGGACCTCAAGCCATACGCATCGAAGATCAGCGCTGAATTCGCACGATATTTAGCGTCTGCGGTGTCTGTACCCAACTGCGTCTTCATCCGAGACAACGGCCTCCCAAAACATTTCAGCCGGATCGTCGCAGCAATCCTCGAGCGTTTTCTAGCTGGTGACGAGTTCAAAGCAAATGACTTTCCGCAAATGGTTAGCTGCACGTTGTTGGGATTGTGTGACGTCTCTCGACCAAGTTCAGCTTAGCCGACGTCCTCGAGATAGAGGATTCCGCCGATGGAGAAGCAGAAGGATCTGCCGTCGCTAACGTTCCCAATCCACACAAACCAAAGCGCCGCAAGCTGTCAGAGTCCGTCACGCCTGCTTCGCCTGTTGACTCATCGGCTAGCCGTGCCACCCGACAAGCAGGTTTGCGGTTGGCTATGCCTCAGTTATCGAAGTCTCAAATATCCGAACGACTCGACGCGCTCCAAGATGACTCGGACCGATTGTCATTTGATTCTCGTGGGTTTCCGCGATTCCAATCGAAGAATGTCTTCGTTCGCACTGGCTTCGGCGACCATGTCGTCACAGTTACCGAATTCATTTGCTTTTGGTGGCAGCACCTTAGCTAGATCTGATCAAGTACTGGCCTCGAGCCCGCGTGCTGCGGCGACATGGCGAACGTTTTCCCACATCCGTCGGAAGAAGTTGACCATTCGCGTATCGATCTTTACAGAGAAAGCTCAGCAGCTGATTGATAGCGGAATCCCGCCTGAGGGGATGATGCTTGATCCCGCAATTCCCCACATTCCGGTCGAGCAAGCGTCTTGGGTGCCAACGAAGGCAAATTTGCTGCTTGATTTGGCCGAACGAGCTGGCGGCATCCGTCACGATTCCTGTTCGTGTACGAACCATTCGCTCACAAATTCCACGAAAGCCAACTGGAGTTGGGCTTTCCAGTGGCACGATGGGAGCAGGAAGTCGAAGTTGCTCCTGTTGAATCAGCCGATGTCCTGATTCCTGCGGTGCTCACCTGTCGCCTGTTTCCGATTGAGCAACTGAAGGCTACCGCGCAGGCTGAATGGGCCTACTATCGAACTCAGTTGTTGACGACTATTGAAGAGCCTGACGATCCAGCTGGCTTGATGTCGGAATCGAAATGCACTCACTTGATCAGCACGAATCGGCATCCGCTGACTCGGTACAAGTTCTCGCGGTTCGCCTACTAGAATTCAAAGACCGGCTTGCTCGTCTAAAAACCTCTTGATCCAGACAATCACTTGCCCGTCGGTCATGGCGCTCGGTGTCTGTACGTGAAGCAACCAGTCCCAAGTCCAGAGATCGAACCATGGGTTCCCAGTCCGCCCCTTTCGCCATTTCATCCCCCACCAGTCTCCGATGTTACCGGTCTTGATTCGGAGGAATCCAAGCACGAAGGGTAGCTTTGACAAGTTGGATTAGCCAGGTTGAGCCTTTTGGTAATTTGAATGGATGTTCGTTCGCGCTGCATACTTTGGCTGAATTGTTATTGCGTCATGAGTGGTTGAGGCTCGTTTTGATTAATTCAGCGCATCTGCTAGCGCAGATGGGTCCAAGTTAGCGCCACTTGCACTTATCGCCACCAACATAATAGTCAATATTCTCCTTTGTACGATCCATGATAAGTTGAGTCTGAGTTGGCTGTTGTAGCTACATCATGCACGTCGATTTGATGTTCCTGTAGCCCTCGGCCAATGTCTGTCATCTAGTTCGCATCGATGTCAGCAGTCCAAGTCTCCAGCGATTCCAGGATGAATTATCTTTCCACAATTATTCGGTGAGTTGGTCCATATTGCTGTTCATTGCCTTGGGCTGAGTGGCGAGGCAGTCAGGCAGGATATGCCATTCGTGGGCAGTCGATTTGAGCAAGATGGTGATCTGTCATCAGAAGTCTAGTCTCGCTGTTGGACGCCAGCATCAGCAACTGCGTTCCAGCAGGTGATCATGATCACGATCTTGCAGGGTCACATAGCGTCGGAGCTTGACATCTTCTGGCTTGACTTGCGCAAAACTAGGTGTCCTCAGCTCTAACCGGTCCCTCTTCGGTTCGGCCCGGTTAGGTGAGTGATGACGTGTACAATGCTCGGATCGGAAAACATAATTTCTCCACGTATTTATCCTCCCGGATATACCACCGCTAAGGGCTATTGATACAACGAGACCGTCAGACGCTCAGGTTACGACCCGCATCACGCAGCTGAAGCACCATGCCCTTCAAGGCCTCCATCGCACCAGCACCATCAGCGGGTTCATTGCCCTTACAGCGCGCGATTCCTCGTTCAACGGATGCAGATGACCGCATCACACGCTCCGTGCGCGCCAATGTAGCCGCACGAGCGCGCTACTTCGACAACCAACTGCCATTTTCGTGGGCGAGATGTCTGATGTCGTTGATCTCGTACTTGCTGCTGCTTTCCGACGTGCCCAGGTCCGGGCTGGGGATGAAGGACTTTCGAGTCAAGTACGCAATGCTCGGACCCAACGAGCTGCAGATCATCGGGCCGTGGAATTACCTGGTAAGCAACGGCACGACTGACACAGCTGTGTGGGCGTACAAGTACGACACGACGTCCATTGTGTGGCGCGCCTACGCAGAGTATTTCGATCTGCAGGTGTTTCCTCGCTGCCTGCTGTGCCAGGAAACGTGCCGTTCCGACGTGCTGGATGCCAACACCACGTTCTCCATCATCGACGCCATGGCCAGTGCTACCGCACGTTGGGGACCCAAGCGACTCCGAGATGAACTGAATGTCGTGACGCTGCGCACGTCCAGCACGTACCGAGATCGCTTGCACCACTATCTCTTTCCCCAACTGGTCAAGCCACCGCTCCTACGGACGCTTCAGGCCACGTACTATCCATCAACTGCGACTCGCGCACCTGGCTTTCGGATGTGTCAGCGTCGAGTGGGAAATGCGCTGTCTTGTGGCGAATTGTGGACCAACTTTCGTCGTACGTGCTCCACCCTTGCTCGCAGAGATCCCGCGTGCCGGAGTGTGGATCTCGTGTGGACTCACATTCGAGATCGCATCCGCGCCATCGAGCGGCAATATCCGGGCCACATGGTGGACCTCACAATCCTTGAAGGCCGTGAAGACCTCCAAGCTTGCCGTGGAGGCGTGAGCTACCTCGCGCGAGCTCAAGCGGATATCTCGTCGATCATTCGCGCACAGACGTGCACCGACGGTGTTTGCACCACTCAATTTCTCGAAGATTATCGGTACGAAGCCGTGTTCTTGACGTCTGACGCTGAAGAATGGTACATCATTGTTGTGTTCCTCCGAGCGCTCGGTCAGGTGTACTGCTACTTGCGGGTGCTCATGCTCATCCGGAGCTGCTATGTTATACGGTTGTCTGATCCGGCAAACGCACCGCGAAACCCATGGCGCTCGGCTTTTCGTCTCTTCTTGTGTGTCCCAAGTCAAGCGATCGTCTACGGCAGCACCATCCCTGTGATAAGCTACACCTTAGCGCACTGTATCGATTCTCCTACCACGTACCAGATCCTCGAAAATGCGTTTACCACCCAACTTGGCAAGTTTACGCTGGACGTAGTCGAGTTCTGTCGCCTCGCGGCCATTCAAATGCGTAGTCTGTGGCTTCTCGCGGTGGCTGTTCAGACGATGACCCAATTTTCATCATTTCGATTCTGGTCGCCAACCTACGGCGTTGCTGGCTTTCCAGAGTTTACGATCGCTGTGGCTTCGAGTGCAACGATGCTGTCCCAGCTGCGCATTTTGAAATTACGCAACACTCGCGTTGAGTCGATCCACGTGCTGCCTGCTTCGCGGTCCGCTGCAACGGGCATCAAGCAATTCACCACGGGAGGTCTGATCGGCAACATGTTGCTGGAAGGTGTGCTCGTTGACGTGAAGGTGTTCTTGAGTGAGGGCACCGCGCTGGTTCTCGTGATTGGAGCGTGGTGGTTGGCAACGTGGTTTCACCGGCGTAGACAACCCCCTCATCTCTCTGATGTCGTCCGTTTGTCTCGAGATCTGGCTGTGGGTCGAACACCGGTGCCGTATAGCGCAACCGCCCTGTGGCCGGCCACGGCGATGTGTATTCTATGGCGAGGCCCAGTATTTCATGAGTACCAGGTTACTAAGCAACGGTTAATCCGAGGAAGTCAATTACCAACCACCACTTTGTCGCGCGCGCAAGGCACAGGATCAGTCGTTCAGGAATTGAAGGTTGGGTCAGTTCGTCGCATGACAACGAGACTGACGGTCGCTGCAACGATGGACTGGGCAATTGTGGGCACCAGCGAAGAAACTCTGTGCTTTCTCCAGCATCAACTCGAGAATGTTGCCACGCGACGCGTCGATGTCAACGGCATCGTCGGATTCGTCAACATGGTGAACATGAGCGATCCGTGGGTGTGGTTCCAGCTGCGCATCGGCAACCCGCAGCAGCTGGGATACTACGCCTCTACAACGACGGCCGACAGGGTGGTCTTCATGCCTCAATCTACTACCCGCGATTGGTTGGATTGGGGGCAGTTCGAGCTCATCGCGACTGTGTCGTCAAACGATATTCCATGGTCGGAGCTAATTCAATGCGGGTAGCGGCGCTAAACGTGTTGTGTTTAGTTTTTGTTTTCAAGAAATACTGGGGACCCAGACAGTGTCGCGGGTACCCGCGCGTCTATCAGGTCAAGGCGTTCGGACGTTCTATGCTTTACGATCAGTTGTGGACAGAAGGAGAATCAACACCAAACGAATTGTTCGCCATCTTGGACGCAGTCGTGACGGCTGCTCCCAGCCTCAAGCTCAGTCCTGGGACCGTTCCGACCGCGGCAAGCACTGATATTGCCTCACTCGAACAGTCAGCAGCTTACACTTCCACCCGATGGCGCAGTGCCATCAAAGATGACGCAGTCGTGGGACTTCTGTTCGTCGAGAGGTCTGTGACGTTAGACCTTTGTATGAAGGCGGATGACCGCAGCCATGAATTAGAATAATAATTCACGTGGAAGCAAAACAAATATTGTTGTTCTGCGTACGATTCAGCACAACCGTCGCTTGAAACTGGACCAAACACGATAACAATTTTAGGCGCAAAACTACCTGAAGAGAATAGATCACCGCCGCCCCTGCTGCGCCGGAGCGACATGTGCACTGCCAAGGGCAAGATGCCGAGCAAAGACGCAGAATCTGTCATCTCGAAGGCTGCGCTGCGTCGTCGCTGGGCCCGCGGGGACGTGTTCGACAACCACCTACCTTTTTCGTGGCTGCGATGGCTGCGCGCGGCTGTGTCGTATCTGCTGCTGTTCACCGACGTCCCGCGCTCGGGCCTTGGTGTTCACGATCTACGCGTCGAGCACATGGTCGTCGAGCCGAATGTGTTCGAGTTCTACGGTCCGTGGGGCTATCCCGTGCAGCAACTACCGCACAACATCACCACTCAAACAACTCGAGTGTGGTCGTACGAGTACGACACAACGTCTATCATTTGGCGCGCTATTGCCCAGCACTTCAATTTGACTACGTTTCCTAGATGCTTGTTCTACGAGGCAGAGTGCGCCAACGACACCTTCAGCAGCAAGATCTCGTTCGCGATGATCGATTCGGTGGCTTCCGCAATGGCGAAGCAATCACCACGTCGATTGCACTCTCTTGCACCTCGTGCGGTGACGTTGCGGACCGTGCACAAGTTTCGGGATCGTCTTCACCACTTTGTTCTTCCGCAATTATTTGTGAACCCCGTGTGGCGGACAAACCAGGTGCTGTACTACCCGCCAGCTGCCGTAAGGGATACTAGCTTTGGGATTTGCAGCGGTGCAAAGCCTCGTCCACTCGCTTGCAATGAGCTGTGGATCAACTTTCGACGCTCTTGTGCCAGCAGTGATGGCGTGTGCCAAGCTGTGGGTGTGATTTGGAATCACATCGTGGGTCGAATTCGCGCCATAGAAGAAATGTATGCCAACCATCAGGTCGATTTGACAGTGCTCGAGAGCTCGGAAGACACGCAAGTCAATTTGGGAGGCCTCAGTTCCATCGGACGGCGCTCGTTTGACGTGTCTATGATAGTCCGAGTTCGAACATGTAAGAACAGCACCGGTGCTCCAAACGATGACGGCTGCCAGACAGTGTACGTCGAAGACTACCGCTATGAAGGTGGGCTATTCACGACCAATGTGACGGAATGGTACAACGTTGTGTCGACACTCCGGGTTTGCGGTCAGCTCTACTTCCTGTTACGAGTTGCAACGCTTGTGGGAAGCTGTTGGGTGACGCGCATGGCCGAAGAGACGATTCAGAAAAAATCTCTGGTCGGGCAGGTGCACGCCACACGTCGATTGTTCGTTCGACTGCCCAGCCAGGCCGTGATCTACGGCAGTATACTGCCCATTGCATGCTACGCACTGGCCCACATGACAGATGCGCCATTCGCCGGCCAGTCCATCGCTGAGCACTTCACGACCGCCCTAGGTCAATTGGACGTCTCCTACACCGTATTTTTCACCACTGCCGCTGTGCAGATGCGCAATATCTGGCTACTGGCTGTTGCGCTACATCTGATGGTGGAGCTGTCAGTTGCGCGTGGGTGGTCGCCAGTTCGGGGAGTCTTGGGCGCGCCGCCGTTCACTTTGAGCGTGCTCTCGAGTCTTACGATATTCAGCCACTACCGTTCGATCTCTTTCCGAAGCACTCACGTGCTGGGCGTGTATCCGTTAATGGGAGCATCGCACCGCATGCTGGCAACTCGTAATCACTCCATATCGGCCCGTCGTGGTAGTGGGAACGTGCTGCTAGAAGGCGTCATACTGGATTTCAAGATGCTGTTCTGCCTCACTGGTGTGCTGTGCGTGATTCGTTTGCTCTGGTGGATTAGCGCTCAAGTGTCGGTTGTAGATAGAGTCGTGGTTCACCTCCTTGGTCCAGCACGTACACCAGTACCGTACTCAGCAGGGGCTTTGTGGCCCGCGGTAGCTGTGTGCGTGCAGTGGCGTGGAGGGCTATTCCGAAATAGTGGGAAAATGCAGAAGCTCATCATGGGGACACAGAGGAAGCTGGATTCTATTCGCTCACTCGCCCGAGCGTTGGCTTCATCAGAGCGGCTTCGTGCTCAGGCACAAGTCCAGGAAATTTGCTGGTCCAAGCCGCATCAAGTCGCGAACGCACCCAGCGCGCATTTTGTGTCTGTGACCAAAGTTTTTTCACGGGGCTCGTTGAGTGCTGGACCAATCCTGGCACACTTGCGCTCCCGGGGGTTCTTGCAAGTGGCGTTTGGATGGTTCTCGGATTGGCCCTCGGATGCATCAAGTGGCAGCACCCTCCGCTTTATCCACTATCACCTCGAGCACGTCCACATTCGTTGTGCCGAGGTCGACGCCATCGCCGCCCTCATGAATTTAGTGCTAATGAGCGATCCATACTCCTGGTTTCGTCTACGGGTTGCTCCTGGCGTGGAGATAGGATTCTATCAATCCCGCAGGTGTCCTGACAAAGTGATTCTTCTGCCAACATCCATCATTTATCAGTGGTTGGATCAGGACGAGTTGTTGTTGCTGAAGGTGATGTGGTCTTCGAAAATGCTTTGGTCCGATCTGGTTCATTGCGGATGATGATTCACACAAGCTGCTTCAAAATTGCTCGGGAGCACACACGAAGTGAGAGACACGGCTGCCCGAGTCGCTTGAGTCTTGTTAGGTAACAATGGCGGTATCACAACTTCATGTTGGCACTGAACGAGGTGGAACAGCAGTTTACGCCAGGAAGGATCGTCTCGCCGCAATCATGTGACTTGGTCACTGCAATGGTGCAATTTTAGGAGCCGGGCATATTTTGATTGGACTGTCGAGTCGCTGCGCTGTAACAAGCCGCTTTGTCAGAACTCAATTATTGGTCTGCTCTCTCTATTGCTGATTCAGAACACATTGTCCAGAAATCGTTGGTCCTATTATCAGTTTTCAATGGAATCTTCGGACGATAACCGGGGTGTGTCCGCCCTAATGATCAGACCTCTGTGTATTGCCTCACAAGAAATACCAACAACACTTTTCCTCGGGAGACTGTCCGATCCATGCATCAATTCTAACAGGTTCTGCGCACTTGAGAAATCTCTGAACGGTAACTAGCAGATATTGTCGACGACATTACGACAAAGCTCAAACTCCACTGCTCGTGATGGAGGATACCTCCGAGGAACCAGCCATGAGCACGATCAGTACGCACGGCGTCCTTGAGCGGCTTGAGGAGCTGCGTGCAGAAGTCGTCAGTGTCCGTGCGAGCAGCAATTCCGATCGTTCGAAGGCTGCATACGCTTGCTCTCAAGTTCGTTTTATTGAATGGCTTGCATGTACTCCTTAGTCTGCTACTGTCGTCTGAGTTTGTGGAACGCTTGCGTCGCAATGGCGCATCAACGCAGCCGATCGTTCAATCAGCCCTATTGGCGGCTACCCCTCCATTCGACCTCTCGCGGCTGCAATCGGATGACTTGATGGCGTGGATCTTATCGTTGCGCAAATCGGATGGTACCCCCCCAACGTTCAGCGCTCTGAGTGGTCATCGTGCGGGTTTAGTGGCATTATATCGTCTCTATCGGCTTGATATGCCTGAGAAACTGAAGCGTGAGCTTAAGGAAAGCTACAAGGATCTCAAGCAGAGTGGCTGTTGGCGGTCTCGCTGCACGTTGTCATACTATATATATATACTATATAGTATATGGATACTATATAGTATACTATATAGTATCTACTCGCTGGCTCTCAGGGGGTCTAGCTGTGGATGTCGATGTTGCATGAGAACATTGGCAAGCTATGCGTCTGTCGCTCTCGTGAAGACGTCGAAATGAATATGTACACAGGACAAGTCCAACTCGGTCCGTGACAGCTCGATGTGTATTGGCTCAATTTTAATTTTCATCGTGGTACTCTGACCTGACCGTAAGATTTTCATGGCCACTTTGTTGGCCCAGCACGTACGCTTGTGCCGTACTCTTCGAGCATGCCGTGGCCTGGTGTTGCTATGTGCATGCAGTGGCGCGGATCACTGTTCCCAAACAGTGGCAAAATGAAGAAGCTCATCGTGGGAACGCAGAAGACGCTAATATTTTTTCAATACGCTCACTCGTGCGTCCATCTGGAACATCAGAACGCGCCTGCTTCAAATGACAGATTACAATAATCAGCATCCTGAAATTCTATCATGTGATGAGAAGCGCTCCTGTCAGCACATCGAAAAGTACTTTTTGGATAAAGATTCCCCACAGGAATCCATCAGCGCGGCACCAATCTTGGCACATTTGCGCCCGGGTTTCCGATTGGCCTGTAGATGCAACGAACGCTAACACCTGCGCTTCATCCACCACCACCACCTTGAGCACGTCCACATCCGTCGTGGCGAAGTGGCCGCCATCGTCGCGCTCATTTAGTGCTGCTGAGCAATCCATGCGTCTGGTTTCATATCCGGGTAGCTCCTGGCGTTGCAATCGGACTTTCACAGTCCCGGAGGTGTCATGACAAAACTATCCTGCTGCCAACGTCACTCGTGTATCAATGTTTCGATTAGGAAGAGCTAGTAATGCTAAAAGTTACGACTTCATCGCACATTCATTGGTCTGATCTAGTTCATTGCGGCTGACCACTATCGGATTAATCGGTAATCAACCACGCGTGGTCGGCAAAGTCAACGGTGAAGGCCAATTGAGTGGTTGGTGTGTGTCATCCGCACTGAATAAGTTCCGACCATGGCAACGTGCCCGAATCAACCACTTTGATCAATCTGACTTCGCTGTGCACAAGTACTTGCTGTGCCAGTTTAATCGGAAGCAACACAATTGCCCGCTGTCGGTCCGCTCTTGTKCTCTCGTAGTAACCAAGTGGTTGGGTTCGGCTCACTCGTAGTTGGAACCAAACGAGCGGATCACTCATGTTGACCAAGTTGATGAAGCCAACGATGGCGTGTACCTCACTTCGACGAGACGTGAAGTGCTCCATTTGTAACAACAGGTACTGAAGCGTCTGCTCATTCGTCCCACCAATTGGCCAGTCAATCGAGCTGCCTACCTGCATCAACGCCAGTGTCAGACTGCTGCGTCGGTTGTCCCGCACTAATGCCCGCGAAAGAAGTCGCTGCGTCCACGAACTCGTGGTATCAAGCGGTGGAATATCACCAGTGCTTCCAGGCCGCTGACGCCGTTGGGGTGCCACAGCTTGTGTGGTAAGCATCGACACACGCTCTGTGCTTTCATACTCACGGAAGACGGGCCCGCGCCATAAGATGCACATGGCAACTGCAGGCCAAAGATTTGTGGCGGTGAAGGGCACAGGCGTACGATCCATCCAGAGCCCACGGAACGTTGAACCAAGCGACACCGGTCGGCGCCATAGCCGCTGTCTTGCTTTCGCGATGAGCCACCATAGAGCAAACCCAACGACAAGCAACAAATACTCGCACAGGAGAAATTTGACGTCGATGAGCACTCCTTGCAGGAGACTGTTGGAAACGAGTGGTGCAGACGTATGCATCCTTGTTCTGGTCGTGCTTGGTCGTGTTGTCGGCAATGCATTGACGTCCACAACGCGAGTGTTGCGGAAGCTCAAGAGCCGTAGTTGCGATAACACGGTCGCACTCGCCAAGAGGGCAATCACGTATTCAGGAACGCCTGGTACGCCTTGATCGGGCGTCCAGGCACGTGCAGTCGAGAGCCATACTACAGCGTGCACAGCAGTCGCCAGTAACCAGAGGCTTCGCATCTGGATGGCAGTCGATCGAGCAAACTCAGTTGGGTGCAGCTTGTACTCGCCCAACGACGTCGTGAAATTATTCTCGAGGATCTCGTAAGTGACCGGTGCGTCAATCGTATGCGCCAGCGCGTAGAACAGAATCGGGAGGGGGCTACCATAGACAATCGCTTGGCTTGGTACACGCACAAACAGAAGTACCGCGTGCAGCAGCCGTTTCCAGTGCGGTGTCTCATGCTCATCGTCGTCTCCTTCCGAAGCACACGCTACGTAGCAGCTGATCAATAGCATGATCACACGGACGTAACAGTATCCTTGGCCGATCAACCGTAACAGCACCAAGACCATGTACCATTCCTCACCGTCAGCCACCAGGAGGATGGTTTCGTATCGATAATCTGCAAGGAATGTTGTGCTACAAGTGGTCGCGTCATCTTCCGCGCATGTTCGAGCTCGAATGATCGTCGAGACGTCCCCCTGCGCCCGTGCCAAGAAACTGAGACCTCCGCGGCAGAGTTGCATGTCTTCTCTGCTTTCTAGGATCGTTAAGTCCACGCTGTGACCAGGGAACTGCTCCTGGATGGTACGCACTCGCGCGAGAATGTGATCCCAGATGAGCCCCACGCCCTCGCAGTCCGAAGAGCCACAAGAGTGGCGAAAGTTGGTCCATGGGTCTCCACACAGCATCGGACTCGAATCCGCACGCTCACATATATGAAAGCGGCTATCTCGAAGAAGACTAGGAGGGAAGTGCGTGGCTTGGTTAGTGCGAAAGACCGGGCGTTTGAAAATTTGCGAGAGCAGGTAGTCGTGAACGCGATCGCGGTAGATGTTGGCGCTGCGGAGTGCGACCGTGGTCGGAATCTTCACACCACGGTGGTGGAGCGGCTTGGGCCACCGTGCAGTTGTGGTAGCCATGTCGTCAATCATTGCGAAGACGACGTCGACGTCCAAGTCCTCGCTGGCACATGCCTCTTCGTAGAACAGGCACCTTGGAAACGTCTGCAAGTCGAAAAACTGAGCGAACGCGCGCCACACGATTGAGGTCGTGTCCTGCTTGTACACCCACGTTGTGGCTGTGTTCTCACTGGAATTGAAGACAGGATAGTTCCACGGACCAATGATCTGCCATTCATTTGGACCCAGCATCGGATAGTACCGCCGAAACTCGTTGACACCAAGCTGGGACCGCAGGACGTCAGACAGCAGCAAGACGTAGGACACCATCGATAGCGCACATCGTGTCCACGAGTACGGCAACTGTCTGTCGAAGTATCGAGCGCGGGCGCTGATTTTTGTCCTGGCTGAGCACGACAGTCGCTCGGTGATTGCGGCGCGCTCCAATGCGCGGGTGCTCGCAGTCGAACTGGGCGATGGACTCCTGCATTCTGGTGCAGGAGCCACGGCCGTGCGCGCGTGCATGGCGCGACGGAGAAGAGGCGTCTGTGAGCCTCCAGGCGGCGTTCCATTCCAACACCAAGATCGAAGCAGTATGTATGTTTAGCTTGAACGGTCGATGAAGGCACGGTATAAATGGAGACGCTGAGTTCTGAGGTCGGCCAGCACTTTGTTCAATTCCGGAGCAGTGTCAGCGGCAATCGAAGCCCGTGCGCGTCCTCGTGTGACCGGAGTGCGCCGGTGTTCTTGCTTCGATGCATTCCACCAGATCTGTTAAGGCGGCGGCACGAATCGTAGAAAGAGCGTTGAGCAGAATTCTTCTGGAACCCTAGAATCAGTTGCGTCGGTCGAGTTGTGCCAACTACGAACGCTAACTAAACCTGTTCTTAACCTCTTGGGAAGCACACCACTTGTATCACGCGTCACAGTACTCGGGAAACAGTGGTCGTCGCTTACGTCGTCTACTGCACGCGTATGTGCAACGAAGCAGTAATGGAAACAATGCGCATGCAAAACGTATTAATGAATTCCCACTGAGTATTACTCTTCAACCTCAGAAGAGGACGCAGTGCGCGTTGATAGCGATGCAGTCCCACTCTCCCTCGGATTCGTCGACTGCTCACGTAACGGTACAGGTGGCGACACTCGATAAGCCGAGATGTGCAACTGACTTTGCATCAGAGTCCGAGTGAACGACATCGTGTCACCGCGACAGGAAATAAGGCGGACACGTGTTCTGTGGAGAGCATTGTCGCGGGATTTCTGGCGACCGGTTCTAGGCTATCAGATGGGATTGCGGTGGCTTTGTTGGCCGACAGCTGTCGCTCATTCGACACCCTCGAAACTGCTGGCATTGGCAGTCCACACTTCATTTCGGCACCAGCTGAATCATGGACAACCAAAAGCTTCAAAACAGCTCAGCGGGTCCATCGGTCTGCGATATATTGCCTGTTGCCCCGATGTCTGACCACTTGAGATGCCAGCGATACTGGACGCGAGACCGCGCTGGCATCGACACGTTCATGCCTTCATCGTCATTTTTGTCGTTGATCGAGACCGAGAGCATCATTCGTTTCCTGTGTCGCCTATTCTCGGTCTGGTGGCCGACCCCTTGTTTCCAAGCGAACGCGCACAAGAGGGAACGGGAACGTTGACTGCAAACCCAGCTTCATGCGCTCACAAGCTCGAGTGGCAGCTCCGGGACCGACTGACGGAGCGCTTTGGTCGAACGATCACTTGCGCCTCGACGTTCAGCGCCGCATCAGCGTCTCGACGCATGCCAAGGTCATCGCTCGTAACCAGTACTTCGATGAGCGCTTGCCGTTTTCGTGGTCGCGCTGTGCATTGGCCATTGTGGCGTACTTGTTGCTGCTCACAGACGTGGCTCGGTCAGGGCTGGGCAATCAGAACATCCGCCACGAGTACTCTGTGCTCGCTCCAAGCGAACTACAGTTCTCCGGGCCGTGGAACTATTCCGTCTACAAATTCGATCCACATCCACCGACCGTCAACGTGTGGGCTTACAAGTTCGATACCACATCCGTCGTGTGGCGCGCCTTCGCCGAGTTCTTCAATCTCCAGACGTTCCCATCGTGTTTGCTGTACAAAGAACCCCGTGGCATCATCGGAAACGCGACGCTCGGAAAGATTGATGGCAACGTGGCGTTCGAGATGATCGATTCAATGGCAAACGCCACTTCCCAGTGGCGGGGGTCCAACCGATTGCACGAACCAACCATCATAACGCTGCGCGTCACCAATCTCTATCGCGACCGTCTTCACCATCTTCTCCTTCCACGCCTTTTCAAGCGCAAATCCATCCGCACAGTCCAAGCTACGCATTTTGCGCCTGCGCAGACGAGCATGGCGGACTTTCGACTTTGCAGGCAGCGTCGCGGTGGTCCGTTGGCATGTGGCGAGCTTTGGGTCAATTTTCGGCTGTCATGCAACAACGCAGCAAACAACTGTTCTACCGGGGTCGGCCTCGTGTGGGAACACATCCACTCACGGATTCGGGACATGCAGACTCGGTTTCCGGGGTATGTGGTGGATCTCACGCTATTGGAAGGCCGCGAAGACATGCAGAGGTGTCGCGGTGGACTGAGCTATCTATCTCGAGCCGAAGTGGACATCTCCACGATCATCCGAGCTCGAAGGTGCTCCGACGTTCGGTGCACCACGGTTTTTCTCGAAGACTACCGCTATGAGTCCGTAGTCATCTTGTCCGACGTTGATGAGTGGTTCAATGTGGTGGCAACACTTCGGTCGCTCGGCCAAGCGTACTGCTGGCTTCGTGTGTGCATGCTAGCGGCTAGTTGCTACGTGGCCTGTTGCCACACAACGAATCAGCTGTCTACGAGTGGTCTCTGGAAAGCGCTGGTACTATTTGTTCGATTGCCAAGTCAGGCCATTGTCTACGGCAGCTTTCTTCCCATATTTCGCTACTCATTGGCGCACACTATTGATGCCCCTAACACGTACCAAGTGCTGGGGAATCATTTCACGACTCAATTGGGTTCATTCCAGCTGCATGTGGCCGAGTTTGCGCACTTTGCAGCTGTCCAAATGCGCAATATCTGGTTGCTGGCGGCTACCGTCAGTGTCATTGTGTGGCGTTCAACAGGTTATGGATGGTCGCCAGCGCACGGTGTGCCTGGTGTGCCGGAGCTGACGATCACGCTCATCTTGTGCGTCACTATCTTGTCCCAACTGCGAGATCTGAGCTTTCGGACGACCGAAATCGTGGAAATAACCCACCCTCCAACACAGCAACAGGCAACTACCAGCGTGAGGCAGTTCACCACCAGTGGAATGAGTGGCAACGCAATTCTCGAAGGCATCTTGATCGACCTTAAAGTCGTACTTAGTGAGTGTCTGGTGCTGCTCTCGGTGCTTGGGCTGTGGTGGATTGTGACGTGGAGCTTGCGCTGGTGGAGGATAGTGCCTCGAAGCAGTGTCGCCGTGCTCTCTCTAGGTCGAACGCCGGTGCCCTACACAGCAACGACTCTCTGGCCATCGCCGGCGATATGTATCCTGTGGCGCGGTGCAGTCTTCCGGAATTACGAAATCCATCGACAAACACGTTTGGACCAAGTTATGGCGATGACTTGGTCGTCCGCCTCTGCCCTTGCAAAAGCCGCCAGTCGATCCATTGCACCAGCAGTGATACACGTGCACCACGCGACAAGAAACAGCCAAGTCACGAGTTTAAGCCGACGAACGTCGGTTCGATTGGCTTTGGCACACTTGGCGGGGTCCGTGGAATGGCCCATTGAAGGCACGAGCGAGCAGACACTGCGCTTCCTGCTCGATCAATTCGAGCACGTTGCTGAGCGCCACATCGACTTTGCTGGCATTGTTAGCCTTATTAACCTGGTTGCCATGAGCGATCCGCTGGTTTGGGCCCGTCTGCGAATGGTTGGTGGCGTACGACTCGGGTACTACGAGTGCACCGCGGCGCCGGGCACTATCATGTTGCTGCCACAGACAGCAGTGCACGAGTGGTTTGTTCAGCACGAGCTCAAGCTGCTGCTGGCGGTGGACACGAGCCACCTCGCGTGGTCAGATCTCATCTTGTGTGGCTAGGTCTGCGCCCGGTGGAGACACACAACAGGAAAAAGAAATAACCGATCGTTTCTAATCGCATAATTAGCGCCATGCAGTTGTTGCTTTTGTGCGTGCTGTTCTGCGCGATGTGACTGCTGCGCGCTGTTGATCTTGCCGGGGCGCTGCTAGCAGCTCAACCCCAGCATCAAGATGGCTCGAGTGCGCAAGTCCGTGACAGTGATCGCCGAGATCGCGAAGCGTAAGCTGACGCTTCGGAACACGTTCAAGGCGAACCTCCGCGCGTCCGTGGTTGAGCGCTTGGACTCGACCGCGCACGAGCATCGTTCGCACCGGTCTCGGGTGTTTGATGACCACCTGCCCTTCTCGTGGTTCCGATGGGTGCGAGCGCTGCTGTCGTACTTCCTCGTCTTCTCGGATGTGCCACGTTCGGGCGTTGGCATCCACAGCCTCCGCGAGTTTTTCCACGCGCTTGAACCCAACGCGTTCCTGTTCAACAATCCATGGAGCTATCCAGTCCAGACCATTGCACGAACGGACGTGAACGACCACATTCCAGTCGATTTATGGTTGTACAAGTTCGACACGACTTCCATTGTCTGGCGCGCGTTTGCAGCACACTTCCAACTGGCCGCGTTTCCTGCGTGCTTGTTCTACACAGCCTCGTGTGCGAGTGCGACGTTAGACAGCATGACGGTCATTGCCATGGCTGATGCTATGGCCGACGCTGTAGCCAACGCCTCGACCTATCGCCACCGACAGCCGCGTACCGTTGTTCTCCGGACCGAGAGCTACTTTCGCGACCGCATCCATCACTATTTCTTGCCCGACATGTTCGTTCACCGATCATGGCGCACCAACCAAGCGCTCCACTATCCCCATGCAAGCACAAGCGCTCCAGGGTTTGCGATTTGTGCGCCATCCATTCGATCTCCACGGCCACTCGCATGTGATGAATTGTGGGTCAATTTCAACCGCTCATGTTCAACGTCTCGCGACCGTTCGTGTGCCGAGGTTGGACTTATCTGGAGACATATTGAGACGCGTCTGCTGGAAATCCAGAAGCGGTTCGAGAACGCTACTGTGGACTTGACCATTCTGGAAAGTGCCGAGGACCCTCAAGTATGCTTTGGTGGCCTCGCCACTCTCAGCCGCCGGTACGTCGATGTCTCGACGATTATTCGTGCTCGACGGTGTCGAGATGAACGTAGCGATCCCAATCGCTGCGAAGCAACGGTGCTGGACGACTGTGAGACCTTGTTTCTGGAGGACTTTCGCTACGAAGGCGCCATATTCACAACAGATGCGGTCGAATGGTTCCGTATCGTTGCATGGCTGAGGTGCTGCGGGCAGTCGTACTTCTACCTGCGCATGGTGTTGCTGTTTGCCAGTTGCTACGCCACGCGTGCGGCCGAAGAGAAATACCACAACCGATCGATTTACGCTAAGATCAGAGGCACGACCAGGCTGTTTGTGCGCTTACCAAGCCAAGCCATCATTTACGGCAGTCCTCTGCCCGTTATTCTCTACGTGATCGCGCACTGTGTCGACGCTCCAATGACGTACGAGACTATCGCGCAGCACTTTACGACCAAGATGGGAACACCGTTCTCGATCAAAATGGGCCAGTTCCTCATCGAGGCGGCGGTCCAAATGCGCAGCGTCTGGTTGTTAGCTTTCGCGCTCCACGTTGTTGTATCGCTCTCAGCCTGGCGAGTGTGGTCTCCAATCGACGGCGTCCTCGGCGCACCTCCTTTCCTCATCGGTGCCTTGTCGAGCTTGACCATTTTCGCGCAATACAGAGCGCTCGTGTTTCGCAACACGCGTGTGCATTCCATCATTGAGCTACCGTCTGTTCCGCGACGCAGGCAGGCCGTGCACTCGCACTTTGCGTTCACTCAGCGCGGACACGGCAACTCGTTATTGGAGGGTGTTGGGATCGACTTCAAGCTGTTTGCGTCCATGTTGGCCATAGTCGCCATCATGTGGCTCGTGTGGGCGTGCACGACCGGTGGCGATAACCACAAATCCACCGAAGTAGCCGCAACGACTTATTTCCTCACTGGCACGCGCTCGCCCGTGCCATACAGCGCTGGTGCGCTCTGGCCGATCGCGGCGATGTCGACACAGTGGCGCGGTTCGTTGTTCCAGGACAACAAAGTGCTGGAGCGGTGGGCGGTGGAGACCCAGCGACGGCTGCGCACGCTGAGCAAGATGTTTACATCGATCGACCTGAGGATTCGACTCAGGAAGTCGGAGGTCAGCGCTCGAGTAATGTTTCGGTCACAGCGTTATGACACGGACGCGTTGGACTCTCAGATCATATCACCGCGCTCAGAGTCGCTACAAATGCCAGCGCCGTCGCGGCCGATGATACCAGCCGCCCCTGTCAAGGCAGGCGTCCGTTTGCCGTCTCCACAGCCACTACGACTGAGGCCTTCACCCTCGGAATGGCCACGAGGAATCCGTGTCTTGCCTGCTCCATTGGACGAACCGATCACTTCCAGGTCGACCGGTGGTATTCGAGCACCAGGGCCTCATCTCGGCAATGCCAACGGATCAGTGTCCATTCGATCGCCACGAGTAGCCCCCATCGGTTCAGCGATCATGTCGGGACGCCGCTCGCGGGCGTCGACCACCTCGCGGTTCTCCACGTTGCATCGGCTTAGTGCGTACGCCATGTCGTGGTTTTCAGACTGGCCAGTCAACGGTACCAACGGCGACACACTGCGATTCGTACACTACCATTTCGAGCACGTGCATCGCCGTCGCAGCGAAGTGGATGGCATCGTCGCATTGATGAATCTCGTGGCTATGAGCGATCCGCTGGTGTGGGTGATGCTGCGCTACCGTAGTCGCTTGGAGGTGGGCTACTACCAGTCCAACCAGAACCCGACGAAAGTGGTTCTCTTGCCTGTGTCAATTGTCCGCGACGAGTTCGTGCCGGCGGAGCTGGGGCTGATTGTCCAGGTATGCGTCACTGGTCCGAACTCATTCATTGCGGTTAAAGCTGTAATGCGACGTAAACTAGCTATGCGCAAGATGTCCAGCCACTAAGTCAGACCTGCGCGCTCAATCACCAAACCTGGCATTTCGACGTTGGATTCATTGGTGTGTTGGCCGCGCACTGGAATGTCCGTGCGAAGTCAGCGTTGTTCATCACCGCGCCGTTGACTCGCCAATAAGGCGGGGCGTGTGGGTCTGCTGCCAAGCATTGCGTCATAGCTGCGTCCGAGAACTTGCTGCACATATTTTGCGCGGACGCCACGAAGAAGAGCTTGTCGTGCTCGAAGTTGGCTTCGACGCGTTGATCTGGACGTGTTGTGTTCATGTGCACCTGGTACGCCGTGTAAGCGAGCTTCAGTCCTCCACTGTCGGCAATGTTCTCTCCAAGAGTCGTGTTGCCGTTCACGAGATCCAAGACACTGCCCGTCAAGCCTCTCACAGGGAAGGATGAGAACTGTGCTCGGATACACTCCGCGCGGTTGCTGAACTCGGCATCCGTGGCATCTGACCACCACTGATGGAGATTTCCATCGTCATCGTACTGGCGCCCCACGCTGTCAAAGGCGTGCGTGATTTCGTGTCCAACAATCATCCCAATGGCTCCAAAATTCTGGGCAGCTGGTCGATCCGCATCGAACAATGGCTTTTGGAGAATACC